>CAODLS011138810.1:0-13217 GCA_948243855.1 Flueggea neowawraea
TAATAGTCTTTCGACAAACAAGCTGTAACAACAAAACTAAAATGTCAACTACAATCATATGTAATACAAACAAAGGGAATTGAAATGAAAGGAAACAATCAGCAATGCATGAATTACCGGAGCCATGAATTGATCGCGCTCCGCAGAAATTGGTATTCAAAGCTCCCAAAAGCAGCCAACTTTTATGTTGACCTGCACATTTCAAAGCAAAAAGATACTCACTTTTGCAAAGTTGAAATACAAACAAGAGAAGATCAACTAATCACCGTCATCTTAATCCAACCCGACTTAACAAAACCGAAAATAATGAAATGGAAAGTCTCATTTTGTCTTCACATTTCAACAACTACAAAATTCAAGAAAATTCAAAAAGCAATAAAAGTGAAGGTACCATGAATTCTTGGAGGGTTATAAAACCCAGTACTTAATCTCCTACAAGAACCCCCATTCAATACGCTCTTACACACCTGTAATTAAATTAAAAGAATCAAATCAAAAGCTCTGAGTTTCAATAAATTCGATATTAAATAAGAATCAATTGAGAAAACAGGCATACGGATTGTTCTAGAAGGTTGTTGGAGGAGAAGGGAAGAGAGCGGCGAGCAAGGGAACCGAGAAGCTTGACGCCGTTAGAGCGAACCATTGACAGCGACGGTGTTAGCTAACGTTTTTCGTGTACCAGTCAGAGAGAGAAAGCAGGTGAGCTAGGGATGTTAAACCCTGGAAAAGCCCTAGCAATTAGAGAGAGAAAGAGATTGGAAGGTTGTAGCAGTCGTTGGAGAGAGAAAGTTTCCCCTTTTCTTCCTTTTTTTTTATTTTGTTATTTTGGTTTCTACAAAATGGTGACGCAAAGAAACCCTATGGATCGGCCGATGTTGCTGGAGAGTCGCTTGTCCCCGGCTTCTGATTTTGTGGTTAATGAGAATGTTTTAGGTAGGACGCGTCCATACGCCTGTCCTGAATGGGCCCAAAGATTTGGGCTCTTAATCTGTCTTTGGGCTATTGTTTCTGAATTTTTTTCCCCCTTACTCTTTTTTTTCAAAAGAATTTCCCCTCCTCTGAAATATGTTTTTTGTTTCGTATTTGATAGTTTCAGATCATCTTTGGCTCAAGTCACAAGCACATTACCCTTTGTGTGTTTGCTTTCTTTGATCATTTCTAATGATGACTTCAATTAATCTTATTTTCTTTTTCCTACTTTTTAATGTCTTCACAGATGCATTGCTCCTTACCTAAGAAAGGCATGTCTATAACTTACACACACGACTCAAAAAGAATTACTATACAACACATTACCATGACGTTCTGCTCAACCACAGAACCTGCAGCACAATTAATCAACGGTACAATCACATTTTCTTTGACATTGTTTCTTATTAAAAATCGAACTCTTGATGCTAGAGACGACTCAAATACGGCTCAGCTGTAAACCTATTGGTGTGATACAATCAAATATTAACACTTTAACCAGGCCTCATTTCTCAAGTACCAAAAAGCTGAGGTTAATAAAATGCATAATTCCTTCCTTAATCTTGACACAGATACCAAGCTTTGGAGTATAAAAAGAAGCATTGCGTTGTTAACATGAAATAGCAATGTGGAAAGGCACATAAAGCCTCAATCAGTTTCAATTTTCCGTAAAGAAAAGTGAATTCTGCAGGAAGTGTTTGGATTTATATCAGATATATTACAGCAAAAACACCATGAAGTTCTCTTAAAACTCTAAGAATCCGAACATAACTTATGATCAGCAAGTATAAAAAAGGCCTAAAAAATTAACATTCACACCTCAAATAAAGTTTATGCTATCCCTCCATTTTCTTCTTTGATCATCTTAGAGTTTCTACACTACTAAGAAGCAGCAGCTTCTCCATGAAAGCATTCCTTGCTTCTGCAAAAAAAATTCAAAGCAAGTGAAAGGGAATCTTTAACAAGTATTCCTTCTTTGCTTCAACTTTGAGTTTCAGATTACTTGTGGAAAGCCACTTCCTTATGGCTTTCTTCGCCAGCGAAGTCAACAAAAGGAGCATGAAATTAGTAGTAGAAGTAGTATGTGCTCACGACCTTATGCCCAGAGATGGTGAAGGCTCAGCTAGTCCTTTTGTAGAAGTTGATTTCCAAAACCAACTTAGCAAAACCAAAACCATTCCTAAGAATCTTAACCCCATTTGGAATCAGAAACTTGTTTTCGATCTTGACGAAACCAAACACTACCACCATCATTCTATTGAAGTTTCTGTTTACAACGAGATTAAGCGACCGGTTCCTGCCCGAAACTTCCTTGGCAGGGTCAGAATTCCTTTCTCTAATGTAGTCTGCAAAGGCGAGGAAGTTTATCAAACATTCAAGTTAGAAAACAAGTGGTTTTTCTCTCCTGTCAAGGGTGAGATTGGCATGAAATTTTATATCTCACCGGCATCCAAAACAAAATCATCTTTTTTTTTCATCTTCGCGAGAATCAAAACCTTCTAGTCCTACTCCACAACTACCAGAAACAGTTACTTCTGATTCTTCTCCTCCAACTAGTACTTCTGGTTTTTCAGAAAATACCAATCTTGACAGCAAGTCCATACCAAAACCAGAAGTTGCAGCACAACCTGACAACAAAACTTCAACTTTTGCTGCAAGTGACGATTCTCATTCTCTGCCAAAAGATCCTCAATCAAGTTGTGAAATTCCTGAAAAAGGGTTGAAGAAAGAACAAAGCCAACAAGTGCATAGGCACCAGGTTCTGCAGCAACATAGTCTATCAGTGGAGAAGCGACCGCAAGACATTTCAAACACAATGCACTCTGCAAATCCAGTTGGCCATGCTGTCGATGAAGACGAATTCAGCTTGAAGGACACAAACCCCCAACTAGGGGAGCGATGGCCTGCAGGTGGAGCATATGGAGGAAGAGGATGGATGAACAGCGAAAGATATGCGAGCACTTATGATCTCGTCGAGCAGATGTCTTATCTATACGTCCGAGTTGTGAAAGCCAAAGATCTTCCTCCTAGTTCTATATCTGGAAGCTGTGATCCATACGTGGAAGTAAAGCTGGGGAATTACAAGGGAAGGACAAAACATTTTGAGAAGAAAATGAATCCTGAATGGAACCAGGTCTTTGCTTTCTCAAAAGACAGGATTCAGTCATCTGTTTTGGAAGTTTTTGTGAAAGACAAAGAAATGCTTGGAAGAGATGATTATATTGGAAGAGTAGTTTTCGACTTAAATGAGGTTCCAACCAGAGTTCCACCTGACAGCCCTCTAGCTCCTCAATGGTATCGACTAGAAGATCGACGAGGCGAAGGGAAACTGAGAGGAAATATCATGGTTGCAGTTTGGATGGGAACGCAGGCTGATGAAGCCTTTCCAGAAGCATGGCATTCTGATGCTGCGGCAGTCTATGGAGAAGGTGTTATCAACATCCGATCAAAGGTTTATGTTTCACCAAAATTGTGGTACCTGAGGGTGAATGTGATTGAGGCTCAGGACGTTGTGCCTAATGACAGAAGCCGACTCCCAGAGGTGTTTGTAAAAGTTCAGGCGGGGAATCAAGTTCTCAAGACTAAGACAGATCCTGCTCCAGCAACAAACCCACTATGGAATGAAGACTTGGTGTTTGTGGTAGCTGAGCCCTTTGAGGAGCAGTTGTTCCTCACTGTTGAGGATCGAGTGCATCCTGCAAAAGATGATTTGTTAGGAAAGTTAAATCTACCCCTCAACATATTTGAGAAGAGGCTAGATCATCGGCCAGTTCATTCACGCTGGTTCAATCTGGAGAAATTTGGATTTGGTGTCCTGGAAGCTGACAGAAGAAACGAGCTCAAGTTTTCAAGTCGAATTCACCTGAGAGTGTGCCTGGAAGGTGGATACCATGTTATGGATGAATCAACAATGTATATCAGTGATCAGAGACCAACAGCAAGGCAGTTATGGAAGCAGCCTGTTGGTATATTGGAGGTGGGCATTCTTGGCGCACAAAATCTTCTTCCAATGAAGATGAAAGATAGCAGAGGATGCACAGACGCATACTGTGTAGCCAAATACAGCCAGAAATGGGTTCGGACAAGAACAATTCTTGACACTTTCAATCCAAAATGGAATGAGCAGTATACCTGGGAAGTTTATGATCCCTGCACCGTGATAACACTGGGAGTGTTCGACAACTGCAATCTTGGAGGCGGTGAAAAGCATAATGGAGCAGGTGCAGCCAGAGATTCGCGGATTGGGAAGGTAAGAATCCGATTGTCAACACTAGAAGCTTTTCGGATTTACACACATTCATATCCTCTGCTAGTTCTGCAACCAAATGGTGTGAAGAAAATGGGTGAGCTTCAGCTGGCATTTCGGTTCACCACGCTCTCTTTAGCAAACATGATATATGCTTACGGGCATCCTCTGCTACCGAAAATGCATTACCTTCATCCGTTCACTGTGAACCAAGTTGACAATTTGCGATATCAGGCCATGAATATTGTAGCAATGAGGCTTGGCAGAGCCGAACCGCCTCTGCGAAAAGAAGTGGTTGAGTACATGTTAGATGTAGACTCCCACATGTGGAGCATGAGAAGAAGCAAAGCAAACTTCTTCAGAATCATGTCGCTTCTTTCGGGTTTGTTCTCCATGAGCAAATGGTTTGGTGAAATATGTCAATGGAGGAACGTAGTCACCTCAGTTCTGGTTCATATTCTGTTTCTGATACTAATTTGGTATCCAGAACTGATACTCCCAACAATCTTTCTCTACATGTTCCTCATTGGATTATGGAACTATAGATTCCGCCCGCGCCACCCACCACATATGGATACCAAACTTTCATGGGCCGAAGCTGTGCATCCTGATGAACTTGACGAAGAATTCGACACATTTCCAACCTCGAAACCCAATGATTTAGTTCGAATGAGGTACGACAGGCTCAGAAGTGTCGCCGGAAGGATTCAAAATGTCATTGGTGACATAGCAACCCAAGGCGAGAGATTTCAGGCTCTGTTGAGCTGGAGAGATCCGAGAGCAACCAGTCTCTTCATCGTGTTCTGTCTCTGTGCAGCTGTGGTGGTGTATGTAACACCATTCAGAGTGGTGGCTCTGGTCGCCGGACTGTATTATATGCGGCATCCTAGGTTCCGAAGCAAGCTGCCTTCCGTGCCCAGCAACTTCTTCAAGAGATTACCTGCTCGAACAGACAGTTTGCTGTGAAACTATTTTATTTTTAACTTTGTTGTTCTTATGTACTATAATGCTAACCCCTTGCGTGTCAAAACCCATAATGTTCTGGTTGGTTTCCAGATATTGAGCATCTAGCGTAGCACCAGTACTTGTAATAACTATAGTTGATGAATAATTTGACATGATCTGGCTGATTTTTCCTATGACACTGTACATCTAATTACTAATTAATTAGCATTATAACAAGAGGCAGATGGATCTATATTTTGAACTGGGAAGATTTGAATTACAGAGAGAAACAATTAACACTTCAATTAGAATAGCTTCAGAGTGAAAAAATTAAAAAAAAAATTGTCTGCCCTTGTGTGTTAAATAAAATATGAACCTATGTGAGCAGATGCAGCATTAACATCATATTCGAAGACATGACACTCGGACTTAAATGGAGAAATGGATGCATCAGTGTTGAGCAAATGAAATGAAACAGCAGAATTTGAATAACAATAATCAATCTCATCATAGACAGACAATAGATTGGGAGAGAGGAAAAATCCCTTGCACAAAACATTCACTTATAAGCACTTGTCTATTGCCGACCAAAAAGAGAACTGAAAGAGTACAACTATCAATATAATATGGAAGTTCAAGTAAAATCCAACAAGAAGAGAGGCAAACAATCCTAGCACTTTCTTCCTCTAGAAGACGAGCTCGTGAGGCTTCATTCCAGCCTTGAGAGAAAATCTAGCACCCAAGTAAGCTTTCAAGTCCGGAACTCCTTCGATTGCTTTAATAAGTGGGGCATCCAATGCCTTTTGATCATCCTTCTTCTCTTGCGGGAGCTGGTCTTTCTCCTGCAATTCGGCATAAAAAGTGAGTCCAAACGAGATAAGATCATGTCAATCACCTATTGAAACATAATTGTTAGATGGGCTAGCAAGAATCGTACCTCCTTCTCAGCCTCAAAGAACTCCCCTTCGCCCTTCTTCTTCTTCTTCTCGGACTTCTTAGTGAAGTACTTGTCATCAAACTTGCCGGCATTAACACCAGAGATGTCAACCTTGGTGGAGGTGGCAATCACGTAGGATTGGTTCACCCTCCTCACCGGAACGCCATTAATCTTAAATGGACCTGAACCATATCATTACATCACATCCCACATCATAAATCCACCTTAACACAATCCAGAAGCAAGCACAGTCCAGTTCAATCACATTGAATCAATATTCTCATCGAAGCATTTCGTAATTACTTCCTAAATTACCAAAACAAAATAAACAAAATAGCTCCAAAATCCACACATGCAATCAACTCAAAACATAAAAGAAAAAACTTACCAGTAACAAGAAGCAAACCAGAAGGAAGCTGCTTCAAAAAGACAACCCTCTTTCCCTTAAACCTTCCAGTGAGAATAATCAACACAGTCCCTGGAGTAACGCTACTCCTACACTCACCAACACCGAACAAAAATAACCATCAATCCCTAAACACTAGAAATGAATCAAATTACAGCAATGACACAGAGACAAAAAACCGAGAGTACCTGAGCTTGGTAGGTTTGGGTTTGCGCTTGTTAGTGAGAGGCTTCTTGACGTCATCGGCGGGATAGAACTTCGGAGGCTTGACGGCAGGAGCAGCTGGTTTGGGTTTAGGGTCGTGTTTAGGGAAAACGCCGCCGTTTTTGGCCTTGATAGCCCAGAGACCTCTCTTGTGGTACATTTTGGAGCGGGAGTATTTTCCGATACCCCGAACCAGATCAGGGTTTCTGCTTACCTTCGGAGTCTTCGGAGCCATTGGAGATAAATTCGACTTCGCTACTCCACTTCTCTCTGCGATTGTGTTTGCGTATGGCGACACCTCAAAACGCTAGTCACGGCTTATATATAGTAGGGTTTTCTTTAAGAACCCTAGCAGATGACACTGCACTTGGATGCATTATCGTAAACTATGTCGTTTTACATTTCGGCTTTGTGTTTTAGGTCTGCACAGTGCATGGTACAAACCCATTGGGCCGTATTGTTTAGGGGACAATTACGCAGATAGTGGAAAGAACATTAGAAATTGCAAATATTCAGACCTTTAAAAAAAACAGGTTGAAATGCGGGATTTAATAAAAAATATATGCACAGATAGTGAACACTGCCTATTTTTGTGGATAAAGTCTGTTTTAGAATTAACTCCTGCACCGCACGTAGTCTTTCTTATGTTGGCAGGCTCTAACTAATAAACTTTGTGTTGAGAAACATTCAAGTATACTATACTGGTGCTCTATATTTGTATTGCCCCATTTAGTTATAAATGACATTGACAATAAATGTTGATCATTTATCTGATTGGAGAAGGATACTAGCTCGAAGAGCTTGGTTGCTTGGTCTAATGTCTGCAAACCCAAGAGAGAAGGAAGTTTGACGATAAAGGACCTGCTACCTTGGAACAAAGCAGCTGTGGGTAAGCAGATTTGTGACCTCTTAATGACTGTTGTGTTCTTTGCAATAGCCATGTTGAAACTGTTGATCCTTTGTTCTTTGAGTGTATTTTTTCATATGCTTTATGACAGTGCCTATTGGCTACTCATCACATCAACAGGCGCATCTTTGCCTTGGCAGCAGGAAGTAAGTTGGTTCTCGAGGAAAACGAAGGGATAATCCTTTCTAGCTCGAACTAGAAGATTATTTTTCTCGGCTACTGTCTATTGGTTTTGGAATACAAGGAATGGAGTAGTGTTCCAAGCACGAAACCCTTCTCTAGATCAGGTGTATCACAAAGTTATTAGTAGTATTAGAATGAGAGTTCCAGGAGATTAGATATTGTTACTTAGCTATTCTTGCAATAGTTTTGTTCTAAGATGATGTATTCAACTGGATTTGTATAGTTTGTGTTGTATTTTCGAGGTTTGTAGGTTTTAAGAGCAGTTTGACTCTAAATATAGCTCTTTTATCTCTTTGTCCATGTCACGACCCATTTTCGGACCATGACTGACATATGAGGTGAACCGTCTAAAGGAGCTCGTTTCATCTCGCACAAGCCTCAGAGTATAGAACTTCTACCCCAAATTCATATTCAAATTATTATTAAATAAAATCAAATAAAATTGAAATCTCATTTAATAAATTAAAACATTTAAAATATTAAATACAAAAAATATTTCAAATCAAAAACATTAGTAATATCAGAAATAAGAACACAACCACAGAAACCCGGTGTGGAGCATCTAACAAAAAAACCAACTGGGGCCCGATCAAAATGGCACTCATTGTCGAACTGGACTCCTTACTGAGTGCTAAGGATTAGATAATCTAACTCTAATTAGCCTAAAAAATGTTAAAGGAGGGGGGAGGGGTGAGAAAACTCAGTGAGGTATGACGCTTCAGAATGTCTATGGGACCTCACATAAACCATTTTAAAAATAGTTCGAAAATACCATATGCAGGTATAGTCAAATATACATATATACACTCTATATAAGCAGTAGCGTTTCAAAACTATTTTGAAATCGTTTGCAGAAAAAGCATACAACATGCGCACATACACACAAAAGTTGAGTAAAATCTTTCAAAACATTTTTAAGCTTTATCAAAATTAGCATACTCTCAAAAACAAAATGAATTCCTTCAAAACCCATCTCAGTTTTTTAGAGGTTCCAAAACAAAAGTCCAAAAACTCTTTTAAGTTTTATCGAAAATCTCAGAAATAATGAGTTGCCATATAGGCACAATGTATAACCATTAAGGCATATAACGCCGCACAGGCGAGTATAGCCACTAAGGTGAACATAGTCACTAATACGAGTATAGCCACTAAGGTACTGAGATATATATACATGGCCGCTAAGGGGCGAGATAGCCTTCCAGACTGTATCCCACGATGGATCCAAATAATGTCAAAGTAGTTTTGCCATCAAGGCTTTATCAAAGTAATTTTTGAAAACAAACTAATATACCTTAAGAATAGAGAAAAACATTTGCAAGTAAGCAATATGTAAAGCATACAAACATTTATAAAAAAATAAAGTTCAGAATTTATTTCAGAAGCGTACTAAAGAAATATAATATAATCACTTTATATTATTTCCAAAAAGAAATTAACTTCTTATAAAAACATAGAATATTTCAAAAACAAAGCATTATTAATATTTCAAAATAATAATAATTTTCCAAAAACATATTTCGTTATCCATCAAAATTCTCAAAATCTCAAAAACAAACTTAAATCAAACAAGTCCTCACATAGACCAAATTTTAGGATTTTCAATTCATTAATTATTTTAGATTACATGCCATAGTCATAGCACATCAAAAACATAGAAGTTCAGAAAGACACAACCTATGTATCTGAAGTCGACATCGCACTAACCTGGACGTCGAGCGAGTAATCCAACTTACGATCTACTGGTGAATGTCTGGTTTCCTAAAAAATCGGATTGAGCTGAAATAAAGTACATTCACGAAGAATTAACACGGTGACTGTGGCAATACATAATATACGTGAAAATGCAAATGTAAACTCAAACGCCGTAGGCGTCAGAAATCCTATCTCAATCGAAAGTCTAACACTCATCGAAATTTGGACCTTGATGCAAAAGTTACAATTCAATCTCCAAACTTTTCAGAATTTACCAATTATTCCCAAAGTATTTATATTATCAAATCCAACCTCAAATATTCATAAATTGTATTTAGACCCCAAACTTGTAAAATACCAAGTTTAATCATTGTGGAAATTACCCAAAAAGTCATTCTCTCGATTCAACTGATAGAAATCGAATCCAAACACCTATGTTGATTATAATCAACCTCAGAAACTCAAATCTATAATTGGTTTCTCAAAAATAACTCAAAAGCATCCTAAATTTACTCAAACACATACCAAACCCTAACCCATTTCAAACAACCTCGAATATTTTGATTCTGGACTTAATCTAGGTTCTTCTAACCTCAAAAAATCATAATATAACAATATCTAATAATCATTCCAATAGAAATCAGTAAATTCATTCCAGATTTGCAAAACCGTCACTAACCAGACTCATTTATGAATAACCTCAAATACCCACTAATCAAGCTAAATTTAGGTGTTTCTAACTTCAATCTATCATGATTTAACATCCTTCAACTCACTTTTTGACAAAATCACTCATATCTGAAACCTTTAGTCAAATCAGACCCAAACAAGATTCTGAAATTAAAAGTATGAAATAAACAAAAAGAAGAGATTTGAACGAAAATCTTACTTCCAGAGATGTTTAAAAATATTGAGGGAGCAAGAATGAAGTGGGAGAACTGATCTGAGAGTGAGAAAGAGTGAAAATGATGAGTGAAGGACGAAGGTCGGATAAGGGGGTACTTATAAACCCATCTCACCAAAACGTAGCGTATCACTCATTTTCAGCATTGTCGAGCACATTAACGTGCGTTGAAAAACATCTACGCACGTAGAAGAAGTCTAATGTGCATAAATCCCTCCACAATGTACGTAGACGATGTTTAGCAACTCTCGGTTCCATCCAGATCATGATTTACGTGCATAGAACTCCCTACAATGCACGTAGATGGCCACACAACTTACAAACGAACTCGAATCATGCTCTATGTGCGTAGGTCCCCTACCATGCACGTAGACGACCTCCAGTAAGCCCTAAGCACGTAAATTCACACTTCAAATGTGTTTTTAACTTAAAATCACAAATCTCATTACTCCTGGAACTTAATGACACCCAAACTTGCACATATATCATCTCTAAACATTCTTAAACATCTTCAAACACTCCAAACATCATATCACACATTCGAGAATTAGATTGAAAATGAGCTAAGATCATTCGAAATCGAATGATGTTCCACTAGATACTTTTTGGAATTGGTCGGAACGCTACAAAGAATCGATCGAAATGGGTGAGATATTACAGTCCAAATGTGAGTCAGAGCTCGGTAAGGGGGTTATGGATATGAGTGAATTCATGTATTCATATACTCTATTGTGTTCATTTTTTTATGCAATAATTCTTTGATTCTTACCAAATAAAAATAAAAATAAAAATATATATATATAAAACTTGAGTACATGTAAGTTTTCTTCAAGCTAACCAAATTAAATTATGAGAATGTTACTCTCAAATTATAAAAACACCTATAAAACATGGGAAAAAGCTCAAAAATATTCCAAAAGAAAATTTAAATTTCAGAAAGGCAAGAATATTCAAAACATGCACAAAAATACCAAAATTTATAATGCAATTTCTAAAATATAGAAATTTGACTTTTTGACCTTCGCGTCAGAAGTTTAACCGCGTGTTAACCGCGCGCCAGAAATGAATACAATACGAGACCAACTTGTACTCAGAATTCCAAATACAAAAAATGAGTACAAAATGAGACTCAAATGTACTCAGAATTTCAAATACAAAATGAGTTCAAAACGAGAACAATTTGGTCTCAGTTTTGCACACACGAAAATGAGCACAAAGAGAGCAAATAAGAACAAATTGAATACAAATGAGTACAAGACTAAAATAGACCCAATACAAATGAGAATAGAATGTACTCAAAACTCCAAATACAAAAATAAATACAAAACGAGAAAAATTTAGTATCAGTCTTGCACATATGAAAAAGAGTAAAAAATTGTAGATCTTTTGTTTGTACAAAATGGATGCCCTTCTAGTGCTCTTACACATCCTCGTGACCTTCTAGATGCCTATACTGTTGCAGAGGCAATTAGTGTCATTTCCTGCTGGTATGGAGACAAGATTGAATGAGGACATCGTATTGGGTGGATTTATGGATCTGCTACTAAAGATGTGGTTACTGGGTATATGATGCACAACAGAGGATGGAAATCAATTTATTGTGTGACCAAGCGCGATGCTTTTTGTGGTACTACTCCTATCAATCTCACTGATACGCTTCATCAAGTTCTCAGATGGCTACTGGTTTTGTTGAAATTTTTTTCTCCCGCAACAATGCCCTTGTGGCAAGCCCAAGAATGAGATTTTTGCAGAGAATAACATATCTTACTGTTGGTATCAACTCATTTACCTCTATTTCTCTGATTGTCTACTGCTTCCTCCCTGCACTTTCCCTCTTGTCCGAGCAATTCATCGTTCAGACCCTAAATGTCACTTCCTTGCCTACTTACTGATCATCATAGTCACTCTATGTCTACTTGTTGTTCTTGAGATCTCAGGGAAGAGTAAGGAGGAAGGATAGAGAAGAGTAAGTTAAAAACTGGAAGAGGAGGTGAAGGCGCAGAGAGAAGAATGAGGAGGAAGGAGATGGAAGAAAACGCGACAGAACAATGAGGGGAGATGAGAGAGCGCGAGAGAAACAATTCGTACATTTTGGAAATTTAAAGTGATCGTGTTGTAGTATTGTGATGATTTTGATTGGATTTTTATTTCTAAAATTTAAATGTCCAAAGTGAAGATGTGGGGTAATTTCTTCAAAAAGAAAGTAGATTTGGATGAACATATTATGAAAAAAATAAGGGTATTATTGTTTGGATAATTACAGAAATATTCTAAAACGACATTTAAATTTCTAAAATGCTAGAACATCCTAAATGCATACGAAATGAAAGTGCTTTTAATGCAATTAAAAAAATGCTAAAATTTGACCTTTTTTACCACCTTTTGATCTTGCATCAGAAGTTTGAACGCATGCTGACCACGAGTCAGAAAATTGACCAAACACTAAAAAGTTTGACCAAATGCAAAATGAGTATAAAATGAGAACAAACTGTTCTTATTTTTTTAGATACAAAAATGTGTACAAAACGATAACAAATTGTTCTCATTATTCGAGATACGAAAATAAGTACTGTTGGAAAATTTCGGTATGATATTTTGTATAAACGGAAGTGACTTGAAAAGTAAGAACGAAATCGACACAAGGATTTATAGTAGTTCAACCAACTTTGCCTACATCCACTAATTAAGTCTCACTTAGGCTTTTCACTATCGATGATTGATTGCGGCTCAATCCATCAAGGCCAATACACGAGGTTGATTCCAGCTCAACACCTCCAAGGCCTCACAATGTTGTTTTCTATAGGTTCACAACAAACCTCACTT
>CAODLS011138847.1:0-18726 GCA_948243855.1 Flueggea neowawraea
CAATGTTGGTGATTTAATTTTGGGAATCTTGTTTAGGCATTATGCTTCGATTCAATGCATAGTGAATCATTTTTAGAGCTCGGCAGCTTCAAGTCTAACTTGTCTCCCAACTTTAATAACCGCTACGGTTCTTTTCAAATACTTGTAGGCGTCTTCCAATTTAAATTCCTCGCTTATTTCAATCGGTTCATCACTGTCACTGCATCAATATCTTCATTAATTTCCTCATCTTGAACTTTGTCAACTTGAGTGAAACCGGTAAGAGTGATTCAACCTTCTTGAATATTAAACCACCGACAAAGCCTTCTTTGTGAAATGAGAAAGTCTTATTACAAACTCGAGTTTTAAGAACAATACCCTCATTACTAGGCCTTCTAACCAATTCCATATTAGCATAAAATTCAGCAACTAAGTCCTTGTAAATCACATTTTGATATCCGGGCAATTCACTAACACCAATATTACTTTTAAATTACTCTTCCATATCAAAACCAGCTTCTCTCAACACATCATATTCAAATATCATTGATGGCACAAGTTTTTCTTTCTTTATTACCTTGTAGTAAGTCTCTTGTGCAAGTTGGGATATGAACTGTGAATCGAGAGGCAAGTTGTCCAAGAGAGTTGAAGAACTCGGTGGTTGTTGTGGCGGTTGAATCGATGTCGAAGACAATAACTTGCGTTGTCCGAACAATCTTATTCGAATAAGAGGTGGAGATGGTGTAGAGGAATTAGAATCCTCTTCCACAAGAGGATTAAAAGGATTACTTGCAGTGCTTTTGGCTCTCTTTGGTGGCAGTAATGGTTTCCCTCCACCAGCAAGTGAGGAAGTTATTAGTGGATTCAAAACTCCCTAGTGAACTAAAAGAGTAGACGTAGGTCAAGGAGGATCGAACTACTATACATTCAGGCTTTGATTCACTTTCCCTTACTCTCTTTTATTTCATTCTTGTGTGGTTGTGTTTTGGATTAAGCTAATGTTTTATTTTCCAAAATATGCAAAAACGATTTTTTAAAGGTTTTAACTTTTGGCAAGAAATCCAATTCAGCTCCTTCTTGGATTTCTATATTGGGATTACAATTGGTATCAGAGCTAAAGCTCAATATGTAAGGTTTAACAACCTTGAGTGTAAGATCCAAAATGGCATCTTTGGGAGACATGTCAAAATATGAAGGTTTGTCTATTAATAGAGCTCCTTTCTTTGATGTCAGTGAGTACATTTATTGAAAAACAAGAATGATGGTGTTCTTGAAGTGTGAAGTTAAAGAATTTTGGGATGTAGTAGAGACTGGTTTGTATATGCCAAAGAAAACAATGGATGGAGCTGAATCTCTCAAGCTGAAATCAAAATGGACAAATTATGATAAGAAGATGGTTTGTTATAACAACAAAGCAATGCACATTCTGTTTTGTGCATTCGACAAGACCCATATCAAGAAGGTTCAACAATGCTCCATAACTCATGAGATTTGGAAAACGTTGGAGATCACTTATGAGAGCACCTCATAAGTAAATGAGAACAGAGTCTCTCTTCTAGTCCACAATTACGAGTTATTTAAGATGAACTTGTAAGGAATATTTTGAGAGCTTTACCAAAATCTTGGGCTTTAAAGAAAGATGCAATCTTGGAAGCAAAATATTTCAACACTTTACCTTTGGAAGAATTGCTTGGGTCACTTCTTACATATGAATAGGTTTGCATGAAGAAGAAGAACAAGCATCGAAGAGTGATAGAAGAAGAGGAATGACTCTAAAATCCAAAGTTGTTGAAGAGTCTGAGGATGAAGAAAAAGAGGACAATGATGATGAAGAAATGGTTATGTATTCTAAAAGGTTCAAGAGATTTATGAGAAAGAACAACCCTTGGAAGAAGAGAAAAAATCCAAGTCTCAAAGGAAGAATACAAAAGGAATTCAAGAAGGGTTTTAGGAAAGATCTGAAGAAGGACACCTCAATCATTTGTTACAAGTGTAACAAACCTGGCCATATGAAACAAAAATGCCCTTTTGCCAAAAATACTCTTGGTATTCAAGGAAGAAAGGAAAGACCATGGAAGCCACTTAGAGTAACTGTGATGACAACAACTCAGAAGAGGATGAAGAAGTGAAGGAAATGGCTAACTTGTGCTTCATGGCAATAGAAGATGAATCCTCAAGTGATGAGAAAAATGAGTTTAGTGATGGCATTACCTTTGATGAGTTGCAAAAATCATACATTAAATTGCTTGCTGAATTTGAAAATCTTAGTGATAAGTACTTATCTTGAGAAAAAGAATCGGTGAGCTTAAGGATAAGGTCAAAAATTTAAAACAAGAGAAAATTGTTTTGATTGATGGAAATTCTTGTTTCCAAAATGAAGTTCAAAAGTTTTCTATCATCACCTCAAAGATCACAAATGGAAAAGAGAACATTGAGAAACTTTTGAGTTCTCAAAGGCAATATTTGTCCAAGCATAGGCTAGGCTACAATCCTTTTGCATCAAGCAAGAGTACCAAAATTGTTTTTGTTAAGCAAGGTACTATTTTAAACAATGGATGTTCTTATTGTGGTTCTCATGGACATTTTACATTTTCTTGTAAGTGGAGACAATCTAGGAACATTGGGATCAAAAGGATTTGGGTTCTAAAGGAACAATCTTGCCCAATATAGTGAGAACTAACCTTAGTGGACCCAAAAAGATTTGGGTACCAATTTCAAAAGCTTAACGTGTCATTGTAAGTGTGTTTGAGAGCAAGAGTAAAAAGAAATGTGTGGTACTTGGACAGTGGCTGCTCTCACCACATGACAGGAGATAAACCAATGTTCTCTCAACTTAATTCCAAAAATGGAGGCTATGTAACCTTTGGTGATAATGCAAGAAGTAAAATTGTTGGTGAATGTAAGGTTGGTAAGTCTCATAATCCCACTATTGACAATGTGTTGCTTGTTGATAGGTTGAAGCATAATCTCCTTAGCATTAGTTAATTTTGTAATAGAGATTGCAAGGTCGTATTTGAACCCAACAAATGTATTGTTCATCATATTGATGGTAATGTTTTATTTACTAGTTTGACGCAAAACAGTATCTATATGGTTGACTTGTTAGATTCCAATTCCTTTAATGAGACTTGCTTCTTGGTTATGAACAATGTGCTTGGCTTTGGCATAGAAGGTTAGGACATGCAATCACGCATACAATTTCAAAACTTTCTAAAAAGGATTTAGTAAAAGGTTTGCCAAAAATCAGATTTGTAAAGGATTTAATCTGTGATGCATGTGTTAAAGAAAAGCATACAAAATCTTCCTTTCAAAGCAAAAATTTGATTTCTACCACAAGACCTTTGTAATTATTGCATATGGATTTATTTAGTCCAATTAGTACATTGAGTCTTGGTGGCAAAGCTTATTGTTTTGTTATTGTTGATGATTTTTCAAGATTTACATAGGTTTTCTTTCTTGCACATAAAAATGAGGCTTTCCATGCATTTGCATCTTATAGCAAGGTAGTCCAAAATGAAAAATGCATAACATTACCTTTATTAGGAGTGATAGAGGTGGAGAATTCTCGTGTAAGCCATTTGAATCCTATTGTGAAGAGTATGGAATATTGCACATTTTTTCTACTCCAATGACATCTCAACAAAATAGAGTTGTTGAGAGGAAAAATAGGACTTTGCGAGAAATGGTAAGGACAATATAAATTGAGAATAATTTTCCAAAGTATTTTTGGGCTGAAGCTATAAATACAACATTTCATACTTTTATGCTTTTAGTTGCAAATGTTTTGTTCATAACAATGAGAAAGATACCTTAGAAAAATTTGATGCCAAATCCAATTAGGGTATTTTCCTTGGATATTCATCCTTTAGCTAAGCTTATGGAGTTTTTAACAAAAAGGCTTGAAAAGGTTGAGGAATATATTCATGTCATCTTTGATGAAACTAACCATCTTGTGCCAAGTGTGGATAATGATGATTGTAGCTCAGGTATTGTTACAAAATGAAGGATATCAACATCAATGATAAAGGAAATGATTCATCTCAACAAGGTCAAGATGAATCCAAGGATGTGGAATATAAAGATTTGCCTAGAGAATAGAGATATGTCAAATCACATCCAAAAGATCTCATTATTGGAGATGTATCCAAGGGAGTTACCACTAGATCGGTTATGCAACAAGTTGCAAATTATGCATTTATATCTCAAGTGGTACCAAATAAGGTTGATGATGCTCTAGAAGATGAATATTGGATATTGTCTATGTAAGCGAGCTAATACAATTTGAAATGAACCAAGTGTGGGAACTTGTTCCAAGGTCGGATGGAGTCATGGTGATAGGAATCAAATGGGTATTCAGAAACAAAGAAAATGAAGAAGGAGAAGTAGTCACAAACAAATCAAGGATAGTTGCTCAAGGATATCTTTAAGAAGAAGGTATAGATTTTGAAGAATCATTTGCACCGATGGCTAGACTTAAAACTATTAGAATTCTTTGTGCATATGCATGCTTTAAGGACTTCAAGTTGTTCCAAATGGTTGTGAATAGTGCTTTCTTAAATGGATAAAGGAAGAGGTGTATGTGGAACAACTTCCTGGATTTGTTAATCCTCACCATCCAAACCATTTGTACAAACTCAAGAAGGCTCTTTATGGTTTAAGGCAAGCTCCAAGAGCTTGGTATGAAAGATTAAGTCAATTCTTGTTGGAGAATGATTTCAGTAGAGGTAAAGTGGATAATACTCTTTTCATTAGGCATAAAAATGATAATTTACTTTTGGTACAAATTTATGTTGATGATATAATATTTGGTGCTACTAACATATCTTTCTGTGATGGGTTTTTTGAGTTAATGCAAAAAGAATTTGAGATGAGCATGATGGGAGAGCTTAATCGCTTTCTCGGATTACAAATTAAGCAAACAAAGAATGACATCTTCATCAACCAAAACAAATACATCAGTGATGTGTTGAAAAGGTATGGAATGGAGAGTGTTAAATCTTTTTAACTCCATTGAGTACTACAACAAAACTCACCAAAGACGAACAAGGAAAATGGGTAGATGACAAGCTATACAGAGGTATTATTGGATCCCTCATTTATCTTACTGCAAGTACACCATATATCATGTTTGGTGTTTGTCTTTGTACACGTTTTCAGTCATGTCCAAAAGAATCTCACTTGAGTGTTGTCAAAAGAATTTTCATATATTTGATAGGTATTAAGAATGTTGGATTATGGTATCCTAAAAATGATGGCTTTGATTTAGTTGGATATAGTGATGTTGACCATGCAGGAACCCAACTAGATAGGAAAAGCATATCGGATATTCTCAGGCAATGCACTAGTGTCTTGATTCTCAAAAAAGAAAAATTGTGCTGCACTATCCACTGATGAATCTGAATATGTACCAGTTGGTAGTTGTGTTGCACAAATTTTGTGGATAAAACAACAACTTTTGGATTTTGGAATTGTGTTTTCAAAAGTTTCAATTAAGTGTCATAATAATAGTGCCATTAATATTCCAAAAAATTCAATTAAGCACTCTATGACTAAGTTTATATATATAAAGAATCATTTTATATGTGATTATGTTCTCAAGGGAGATATTGAACTTGAATTTGTCTTTACAACATATCAGCTTGCTTACATTTTGACAAAACCCATTGATGAAAAAAAAATTGTTTCAATTCGTAGGCGTATTGGTATGCGTGATTTAAATGAGTTTTGATTGATTAATTGTGCATAATTTATGTTAATTTGAATTCATACATACATATATATTAATTCATTGAGGTTGGAAGGAATGAAATTATGAGGTTGGTATCTGCAACAATAATGTGCGCGTTGGATATGGTATTATATGCTCAAATGGATATTTGATAAGTTTTGGATTTATTAGTTTTGGGTACTAAGTGCATGGCAAAGATATTGTGTGCATAAATCATCATGTTCTTTCAGTGGAAGAATTTTTGGGTTTATGTTGTGAGCGTAAATGGAGCATTGTGCGCGTAGTCAAAGATGGAATTATTTTCGAGTATCAGGTATGATGCTTCTGTGCGCTTAGTATGTGGTTCAATGCACGTGGAATATGAGATAGAGGCACTGGGTTCAGAGGTGTTGTTAGTACGTACGTATAAGGCTGTAGCACGTACGTAGAACTATATTTGAATAGGCACGTTGAATGGTCAAAGCGCATTATATCCAAAAAGAACAGTGGATCCATGCGTGTAGTACTGAAGAAGGTGCATAATTGCCATTTTGTCTCTTTTGTGCGTATTTCAACAAGGCGATGCGTACTTGATACCCTAAACCCAAATTCCTTCAAGCCACGTCTGTGCACGTAATATAGTGTTCCAAGTACGTAGGTCTTCACCGACCCTTTATCAACGTACATGGAAAGTGTATTGTGTGTGTAGGTTGTTTTTACTTGCTTAAAAACCCAAAAAAATTGTTTCCCTCTCATTTGTCAAATCCAAATTTCTAAACCTAAAACTTCACTCTCGCTCAGATTTTCCCACAAATTCAAACCTCTCTCTCTCTCTCTCTCTGTGAAACAATCCAATTATTTTCAATGAGCCAGTTGATTTAAATACAGAATCTGAGTTACCAAGTGAAGTGTCTCAGCGGATGCATGAGTTAGTCAAAGAAATTGTTGAGAGTGCTGCTACAAAAATAATAAAGGATACTGTTGATAGGGTTGTAAATGAACCGGTTGATTTGAATGAAGAATCAATTGTGGAGGAAGCATAAATTGAAACAGAGCAAGTCTATGAACCATATGTTGAGGCAGAGAATGTTTTAGGAGAAAATGTTGAGGCAGAAAATGTTGTAGAAGGAGAAATGGGTGAAGAACAAATAAATGAATCTAAAATTCCTTCTGCTGAGCAAGAAAAGTAGAGCACAAAAGTTCTAGTTGAAGAATAGAGAATTGACCATGTTCAAACAGAGAAAAAATTCAAGGAAATTGGACCTGAAGCTTCTTCTTCTTCTAGAACACGAAGTATAAGCTTATGGGAATCTCGAGAGGATGAGAAGAATGAGGGAAGAATTCATGATAGATATCTAGAAAGAAAAAGCTAAGGAATCAACTAAATCAGACTCTGAATCTTCCAGATACTTAAGTGAATCAACATATTAAGAACCTGAGATTCCTAGAGCAGAACCTCTACCTCAAACTCCACAAGAACCAAAACCAGAACTAGTGGTAAATCCAACTGATCTTGCACGAGAAAAAGCTCACAAAAAGGGTATGGGGGCTGGAAAAGTTGCTAGCCAATGAGAAAGCTATTCTAGATAGCTTGCCTCAATTCCTGAAATTGTAGAAATTTTAGATGATGAGAAAGAACAGGAAAAGGTTAAGGTAATAGACGACGTTCTTGAAATGAGGTAGGGTATGACACAGATAATGAAAGAAATATGTAATCTAGTGTCTTATTTGATGATGGTAGATTCAACTTTGGATGTGTTGGATGAACCTCCGAAAGATTATTCATCCACCTTACTATCGTGATCTTCATTAGCTAGGATCTACATTTTCTCATGCATACATATCTTGCATCATGTTTATTTTGTTCCAATATGTGTATATGTTAATTTCAATGAAGTATCATTTTGTTCCAACCTGTCTTTTATTTGTGAAAATTATGCTTCTTTTATTCTACCTTTTTGATAGTGACAAAAAGGGAGAAATTGGAGAGTTTGTATGAATAAAATTTGGTTATATTGCTCTGATATTTATTAATCTAATATTGCTTTAATTGAAATTTCATTGCCCTAATAATGCTCTAATATATATTAAGTCAACTTTGTAAATTTTGTTAAGGCTAACAATTGGACAAGGTTTAAAAACATCGATCAAATTCTTTCAAAAAAACTTCTAAATATTTTAAATAGGTGCATTGATTAAGGGAGAGTGCAAACTCTTTCAATGTCTTGTCATCATCATAAAAAATGAGGAGATTGTTGAACCAAGTTTTGGTTAACATTCCTTCTAAATTTTGATGATTTAACAAAACACTTGAAACAGTTAAGTTACGCACATAATATACCCTCTAAGTGCGTGAAAGGACAATCTAAGCACATAGCACCACGATTTGTGCACGTTGATCAAGCTAGAGTAAATCTGGATTTTCAAGAATGGATATTGTGTGCGTCGAAGAGCATACAATGCACGTAATACAATGCAATACGCGTAGTAAGATGTGTTGTGCACGTAGATGAGATTGTACTCAGAAGATAGAATGACTCAGTTCCTTGTTGTGCGCATTAAGCCGAGTATATTGCACATAGTAGAGATGTGTGCCTCACTGCTCTAAAGGTAGTGTTATACTACGCATGTGGAATGAATGCTAAGCGAGTAGACGTCTTATCATTGCAAACTAAAGAGAGTTCATGAGATAAGGCAAAGTCACGTTTTACTTAATTCAGTGCGCGAAGAAGAGTAAATGTGACATCTTTGAAGATCAAAGGTGTTGACTCTCAGTTTTGATGATTTCAAAAAAACATGTGAAAAAGTTAAGCAATGCACGTTACAGCTTAATCTAAGCCCATAGCAGTATGATCAAAGCGTGTTATACCCGCTGCAAGTCACGTTGATCACACTCAAGAATTTCTGGATTTCCAGAAATGTTACAAGTCACGTAACAGAGGTTACAAGTCACATTAACATAATTCACTCAGGAAGCAGAAGGTCTTCGAATCATACAAGGCGAGTTGCACTGGGATCAAGTCGCGTTATGCGAATAAAGAACTCTCGGCCTTGATTGCACATGCGTATAAGTCTCGTTGTAGGTCATACAAGTCGCATAGACGGGGTGTGTATCAGAATTGAAGTAGACTTGTAAGGCAACACCAATCAACATTTTATTCCGCCTTAAGTCACGTTAATGAGTAAAGCATTCACCTTTGAAGAAAGACATCAACGCACATTGCAAGTCTTATAAGTCACGTTGACGAGGGTGATGTCAGCATCTGACAAGTCAGTGCCTCAGGATTCAAATTTCAATATTCTCTGACGTCTGACAGATGCACGTGAAGAATTAAAGGTGTGATATTTGAAGATTGTTAACGCACGTAGAAGCTTGAAGTGGCTATGATCAATGCACACTGAGGCTTGATCAAAGCATGTTGCAAGTATGTAAGTCACGTTGTGATCTGAAAATTTCCAGGTGACTGCTACTGATACAAATACAAAGTGCACTGCAAAGATGAAAGTCACGTTACTCTACGTGACATTTGAGGCAGTAGATATCAAGCTTTGTACAAGACACGCTGAAGAGGAACAAGTCACGCAGTGTCTTAAAAGGACATATACAACGCACGATGCATACTAGTCTATGCACGTTATGCCTGTTGATGCCATTAAAATTAGAATTTCTTTTTCATCTCACAACGGCTATTTCGAGACCCACAACGGCTATATTCTGGAGTCTGCCTATACAGTCCAAGAAATCGAGGTTAGAGAGGGAATTACCTAGAAATGATGGTGGGTTTGTTGATCATAGGGCTTCTAAGTTGTTTGACAACTGAAAAGAAGTTGGATTTTTAGATTCCAAAGTGTTTGATTTTCGATCCTTGAGATAGGGTGGATTAGATATCGAAAATGATTTTGTAAGATTCGGATTGAGAGATTGTTGCGTTGAGGCTTCTGATTTCTATCCCGATCTTGTTAGGGAATTTCATGCCAATGCATAAAAGTGGATTAATGATGATAAAGATGATTTCGTTTGGTATCAATCTGTTGGTGTGAAGAGTCGTGTGAATGGAGTGAATATTGGAATTGATGAGAGGCTTTTGAACAAGTTGTTCAATTTGCCTTTGGTTGGAATGAGTCAAAAGAGAAAAAGGATTAAAAGAGTATATTGATATGGAAAGGAACACCATTGTTGTAGACACGGATGAATCTCAAAAGTTTATGTTTGAAAAACATGGTATTGTGCAAATCGAGAAGGGTGTGAAGAACTTGGACCAAAATGATTTTGGAACTCGGTGGAAGCTAGTTCACACTACCTTTACCAAGGTTCTTCAACCAAAATCTCACACTCAATCACCGTTCACGGTTCAAGATGAAATTTCAGTGTACTTATTGAGGAAGGGTGAGTAAGTGAATTTTGCTTGGGTTGTCATTGATTGGATTCTTAAGAAAGTCAAGAGCTTCAACCTTCCAACATTTTCCTCTAAGGATCAACAAAGAGAGGACAATATGCCCTTTGGAAGCCATTTGACAATAATCTTCAAATACTTCAAAGTGAAGCTCAACTATTTTGAATCTAAGCAAGTGATTGAATCTAGAAAGATTCGGATCAATTCCCTGAGAATTATGAGGCTTTACGAAACAGTGAGAAGGGGATATGTGTTTCACCTTTATCTTAGAGATGGTGATGTCATGCTTAATCCCAAAGATGAGGTGATGAAACTAAGTCCAGAGGATCGAGTGACAATTCGGAAAGCCAAGGATGATAAGAGGAAATTAAAAAGAGTAGGCAGGAACCAGAATTAAGAGAGATTTTGCGTTAAGAAGAACTAATAGATGCAAGTTCAAGCAAGATTGCAACTTTGAAGTAATAGCTACTTGAGTTGAAAACCAGTTCAGAGGTATTTCAAGCAGAGACTCGAGCTAATTTTGAGACTGTGATCAAATTGCTTCAAGAAAACAATAATATGTCGGCAATTCTCAAAGGTAAGATATTTGATGCTCAAGAGCCATCAAAAGAGAAAACAGAGATAGGAAAAAGGAAGAAATGACACTAGAAATGGCGAGGCAAATTCTTAAAAAATACAAGGAGATTATGGATGAAATTGATGAAGAAGAATCCTCATATTCTGTGCATTCTAGTGATCCTCTACCTCTAACCATCGTTGAAATGGAAGATGAGGCTCCTGAGATTCTAGGTGATGCACCAATTTATGGTCCTGCTTCTCCTGAAGTTGTTCAGCTTGATGATTCTAAGGATGAGGAATAAATCTCAAAAACAGTGGATTTTAGAGACAAGAACACTTGGATGCTTGTTCCTTTCAAACCACCATAGTGAAATTCATAGGCATATATCCACATTTTGTCATGCATTCATTTGCATCATGTATATAAACTGATGTTATGCTTAGTTTTCTATATTATGCTTATGTTTGTGATGTTATCTGATGTTTAATGAATTTCATTTTCCAGCCATGTTGTCTCTTTAATTCTGTTATATTTTCTTTTCCTTTTTAATTGTTGAAAAAAAGAGGAGAAATATGGCTAAGAGTTTGATGTTCTACTCTGATATTCTGATACATTGAACTTAGAAAAATTGTGCTTGAGCTAACCAACGTGACAAGGCCTAAAATCTTTGATCAAATGCATATATTTGTAGTTTGTTTAAACTTTAAATAGGTGCATTGATTTAGGGGGAGTGCAAACACTTTCCATGTTTTGTCATCATAAAAAAAGGGGAGAATGTTGACTCTCAGTTTTGATGATTTCAACAAAACATGTGAAAAGTTAAGCAATTGCAATTTAATATAAGCCCATAGCAGTATGATCAAAGCGTGTTATACCTGCTACAAGTCACGTTGATCATACTCAAGGATTTCTGGATTTCCCATAAATGTTACAATTCGCGTATCAAAGGTTACAAGGCACGTTAACATAATTCACTTAGGAATCAGAAGGTCTTCGAATCATAAAAGGCGAATTGCACTGGGATCAAGTAGTGTTATGCGAATAAAGAACTCTCGACCTTCATTACGCATGCGTACAAGTCAAGTTGTAGGCTATACAAGTCACATAGACATGATGTGTATCAGACTTGAAGTTGATTGTAAGGCAACACCAATCAACATTTTATTCCACCTTAAGTCACATTGATAAGTAAAGGAGTCACCTTTGAATAAAGACATCAACGCACGTTGCAAGTCTTACAAATCACGTTGACGAGGGTGATGTCAACATCTGACAAGTCGGCGCCTCGAGATTCAAATTTGAATATTCTCTGAAGTCTGACAGCTACACGTGAAGAATCAAATGTGTGATCTTTGAAGATCGTTAACGTACGTAGAAGCCTGAAGTTGCTATGATCAACGCACACTGAAGCTTGATCAAAGCACGTTGCAAGTATGTTAGTCAAGTTGTGATATGAAAATTTCCAGGTGACTGCTACTGATACAAATACAAAATGCATTGCAAAGATGCAAGTCACGTTACTCTAAGAGACATTTGAGGTAGTAGATATCAAGCTTTGTACAAGACACGCTGAAGAGGAACAAGTCACGCAGTGTCTCAATGGGACATATACAACGCACGTTGCATACTAGTCTATGCACGGCTATTTCGAGACCTACAACGACTATATTTTGGAGTCTTCCTATAAATAAGGTATGCACTTCAGAGACAATAAGGGAACGTCTTGAGAGTGTGCCCAAGATTTGCTAATCTCATTCTTGATTTTGTCTCTCTATGTGCTCTTAAGTTCTTACACTCCAACCAAGCTTTTAAGTTGCTATTTGCTTTCTAAGTTTGTGTGAGAATAAATTTCCTTATTTGATAAATCTACTATAATCAAGCTTTGATGTTAAATCTTAAGGTTAGTTTAGGTTTGTTTGTTATTGCCTTGAAAAACAAGTAGTTGTTGGTTTTCTTGTTTTGGTCCAGCAAAAAAAAGGGTGTAAAGGTTTCTTGTGAGCCTGCAAAACAAGAAGTGTAAAGGTTTCCCTCCGCCCGAAAGTGAGGAAGAATCATAGTAGATTGCAAAATCTCTAGTAAGCTAGAGGAGTAGACGTAGGTCAATGAGGACCGAACCACTATAAATCTCGAATTTGTTTCTCTATCCCTTACTCTTTTTACTTTCAGATTTTGTGGTTGTTTGTTGGATTGAGCTATTGTTTTGTTTTACAAAAAAATTTCAAAAACTTTTTAGTTCTTAGCAAGAAATCCAATTCACCCCCCTTTGGATTGTCATACTGGGATTACAAATGGCTACACACATAGTAAGGTCTTTATGCACGTAGACGAGGGTGACACCTAATCTAAGATGAAGACAAACTTTGAGAGAATGTGTCATAATTTCAAACGGGAATATTCTCTGATCAAATGACGTCAGAAGATTTTGTACTACGCACGTAAGAAGAATGTTACGCAAGTAAACGAGGATGAGCTGGACTATCGACAAATCTGAGACGCTTCTCGGGAATTTCAAATATGAATATTCTCTGACATAGTCACGTGAAGAATCAAAGGTGTGATCTTGAAAATACGTTAATGCACGTAGAATTTTGTTTCAAGCGCACAAGACTAAAGTATTACGCACACGGAAGACGATCAATGCGCGTAGTAGACATCTGGTATCAAATTTATTCAAGCAGTGGATGATGAAGTCAATGCTATGCACGCTGAAGGAAATACATTGCGTGTACTACTCTGATGGAATCATGTACTACAAATGTAGTACCGATAGTAAGCACGTAGCAATGGCTGACATCAATAATTTCAACATTCTGCATTTCTCTAACAACGACTAAATTAGGATTAGAAACGACTATTTTTGGGAGAATGCTTATAAATTGTTCTCTCTGAAGAAAGAGAAAGGAACAAATATCATTGAGAGAGTGGTCAAGCTTTGTTGATTTGATTTGTGAATTTCTCTCTTTTGTGCTCTTGAGATCTTGCATACCAACTGAGCTTTGATTTGTTATTTGCTTACTGAGTTGGTATGAGAATATTGTTTTTATTTTGGGAATCCACTTGTAATTAAGTTCTGGTGTTAAAGCTTGAGGGTAGTATAAGTTTGCTAGTATGACTTAGAAAACTAATGGTAAACGATTTTTCTAGTTGAGCCCATAAAAACTAAATGTTTGGTTTTCTTGTTTCGGCCTGGAAAACAATGGTGTAAATGTTGTTTGTGAACCTGCAAAACAAGAGGTGTAATGATTTCCCTCCACCCATAAGTGATGAAGTTGTTAGTGGATTCAAAACTCTCTAGTGAGCTAGAGGAGTTGACGTAAATCAATGAGGACCGAACCACTATAAATTCGGACTTTGATTCTCTTTCTCTTACTCTCTTTTATTTCATTTTTTTGTGGTTGTGTTTTGGATTGAGTTACTATTTTAGTTTCTAAAATATACAAAAGATTTTTTTAAAGGTTTTAACTTTTAGTAAAAAATTTAATTCACTATGTCTTGAATTGTTATATTGGGATTATATTAACTACTATAACAATTGTGTCATGAGCTAGTTTGGGGTTAATTTTTCCATCCACTTCGCTGATGTCGCAGTTCATGTGGCATTTGACATGTAAATATTTTATGATATGGTTTTCATTTATTAAAAAATTAATTAACTTAAAAAAGAAGCTAATTATTTACGACGTAATTTTTTTATTAAAAATTAACTTACGAAAAAAAACTAGTTTTTTACAAAGTTTAATTTTTTATGATGTGACTTTTTTTATTAAAAAATTAACTAATTTACATAAAAAGTTAATTTTTTATGACTTTTTTTAACAATATTATTTAGAATCTATAAATCATTGAAAAAATATGTTTGCTAATCAAAAATTTTATTAACAAATTTTTTATTTTTCTATTTTTTCTAGGTTTTTTAAAAACAATTAAAATTTTAACTAAACAACCCAAACTATATTGAGGTCATTTCTACAAATAAGAAAAAATAGACATGATTTTCTTGTTTAGAATTCCTTTAAAGAACAAATCATACTCAATTTAACGAAAAAAAATACTAAATTACTTTGAGAATAGAGAAGTAACGATAATAACTTAAATTAAAAGAAATCGTATGATTAATGAGAGATAGAGACACTAACGTGTAAGAAGTGTCATAAAATTTAAATTTTTTATCTCTAGCGCATTTTTTTTTGCTCGAAAACTTTTAGATTTATTTATTATTAAAAAAACTTACAGGTTCTTGAGATTTATAAACATATTCTGATACTTTTAATATTTACACGTTTTTGTTTCTAATATTTTTGAGAAATGTCATTTTTAGTGTTGGTTTCTATTTTTGTACCAATTTCAATTAATTAATATCGTAGATGTTGATTAATTAATTATTCATACAGTAAATAATAAATTAAAATACAATATAAAATTTTTTCATAAAAAATAATTGTCATAAAAATTTACCTTCATTTTTGTAAGTTAGTTAATTATTTAATAAATAAAAGTCACGTTATAAAATATTTATACATCAAATGCCATGTGAACTGTCACAACAACGGATTAGATGGAAAAGTTAACTTCAAAGTAATTGATGGCATAATTGTTATAATATTTAAAGTTCATGCTTTTCTAAGACAAAATTAAAAATATGTAATGTTTTTGTTAATTTGACTAAAATTTATGCTTTTTTAATTTATTTAGCCTCATCAAAATATATTGGCTACGGAAGGATGTATTTATACAAGGAAGATACATGCAGCCTTAACTGATATCTTATGTTTCCAAGAGTATTTATTAATCTTCAATCAAAGCATGTCTTTTGCTTTTTGACTAAAAATCAATGTCATCCAAAAACCCTACTTTAGCAAATCGTTTGATTATTCAATAATTGCTTAATTAAAAAACTCCAATAATTACCCAAAATAATTTAGAAAAATAATCGAAAGAGATGGAAATGGATTCAAATTGTAAATCCCTGAAAAAAAAACTGAGACTTTTAAAATGGTTCCTAAACTAAAAAAAAATTGACTCCATTCAATGCTTGATCGTATAAAGAATTTCAGGACAAGGACAAAATCACGCATTTGATTAGACTTAAAGCTAATTTACCCGACGTGATACAACATCCAATTCATTGATATATCACTGTGCGGTCTTCGTTGGGACCATCCTTCATTCCATGCCCTATCTAGCATTTTTAATTCTAGTTCTCAACCATGTAGCTGTGCTATAAGATTAAGAAATACAGGAAAAGAAGGGCAAAAAACAAGAAAATTTCACAAAAATAACATATTACACATGATAGTGCAGTTCAATGGAGATTCACCTCTCATTTGATGTCTAAATAACCAATGTCGAGCACAATAAAATTGCTCCAACAAATCGCAAAGCAATCAAAACATTCAATAACATTAAAACCTAAGTTTGAAATGCAGCAGCCCAAAAATGCTAAACGCTTAGACTACAGCAAATTCCACATGATCCACAAAATGACATGATATCATCAAATCCATGATACCTAGTTTCAATAATTTTAGTAATGACATTTTAAGCAACAGACCAAGCAGATGCATAAATATCGGTTGCTCGTCTCAGCATGCCATGACGATTCCTTCATTGGATTGCTGAAGGGTCAGGTACTCCCAGACCTAGCCTACAAAGCTGAAACTTATGGTTAAACAGAGCGTCACATAAAAAGGAAAAGAAAAATGGAAAACACAGCTACATGCAACAGAGGGTTTTTGAATAGGGAGTAATTTAAGCAAGGAGTGCACTAACCTTATTGGGAGATGCTGATCTTGACCTAGACTTTTCCCTGCATATCAACACCATAAACTTACTATTTGCTATCAATGCTAGAATACACAGGCTACAAGAAAACAATATAGAAAGCAGAGTGACTGCACGAGTAACAGCTTCGGGTACCTAGATGGTTTGATGGGTGATGGAGATCTCGATTTTGACACCAATCTCGAAACAGATTTTTCCAACGATTTGCTGAATAACACAGCAACTATAAGAATGCAGACCAGAAAAGGAGGAGAGTCAGTTTTATCCAAAAAGATAACACCACTTACCTTCTGTTCCTTCTCGGACTCCTGCTCCTGCTACGGCTTCTGCTTCGACTCCTTGATGGAGTACTTTCATATCTCTTCACCTATATATGCCAACACATAAGAGAGTCACTTACAGATGCCAAGCACATCCAGTGGAGAAGAAAGATTTTCAATGACATTTATTTGACTTGGAAGAATGCAACAGTGCGACTTGCACATTTGGTTAATTCTGAGTAAGAACTATAGACTGGATACATGTGACTAGATGCTGGGTAAGTACAAAACACCAAAAATCAGTCAGCCCCCAAACATTTAGTTTCTGAGATTCCCTAGACTCCCAACCTTAAATATTTTCTTCTCTTTATCCTAAAACTTCTACTTTGCAATCTCTCTCTTCACCAACCAATATAAAAATTTGACCTCTTATAGCATAAACCCATTCAAATTTCGCGACACTAAAAAACACCAACTACCCAATTCAGTTCCCACAAGTACTTATCACCAATACAAAAGTTGGTTTCTTTGAATAATTAGTGATCTAACCTTTCCGCTAAACAAAAGGAAAAATACATAAAACTGGTGACAGTTATTAACATCCACAACTTAAATTAAAGTTGGCACTTATAGAATACTATTACCAAAAACTAAAACATCGCAAATATTCCAACTAAACTTGCTTATGCAATATTGTACTTACCCGAATATAAGCTCTTGCCCAAGGATTTCAGAACTCAGTATCATCAAGTTTGCGAATCTGAATACAGAAATAAGCATCAGTTTGTTAGCACGATTAAGCTAAAATGAAAAGAATCCTCCTACAAAGTGAATATGTTCCGTTTCTCAGTTCTCAAGCAAGGGATGCATATAGTTGCTGGGAGAGAAATAACTTACAGCATATTTCACGTCATCATAGTTGGTATAGTCAACAATGCCAAAAGTCCCTGGAAAAAAAAAAGAAAAAGAAAAGGTCCACAACTTTGTCAGGAATCCAAAAACACATCTCATACTGTGTTCTGTGCCACATACTGCCGTGATATGAGATCATCAAGACATTTATTCCCCTAACCCCACAAACAAAAAAAACAAACGTGAATTTCAAACAGCAAGACCTTGTACTAGATGTGTCTTAATGTCAACAAGAATATGCAAGTAAAAGACAGAGAAAGCATACCATCACTATCACGGGAAATTTCAGCAAAACAAACATCTCCAGCTTTTCGCATATGATCCTGATATCAATATGAGTTCATTTGATAATCTTGCCAACATAGCAACAAACAAAATTCACAAATTTCTCAAGAATTAGAAGCTCTTCTACCTTCAAATCTTGCCAGGAAGCAGAAGAAGGGAGTCCACGAACAATGACTATAAAAAAAAAATTCATGGATTCAAATACTTGCATTACAGACGACTGGAAAATATCAAACTAGCATTACACAAAAACAGAACTTAAGCTTTGTGCATGGATTTCCACCGCTTATAGTTATCTTTTGAGTAAGAAAGATGTATCCCTGTAACAGACCTCGAAATTCTGAATGGCGTGAAATGCCATGCCGACCAGGCCCTCCACCACCATAGCCACCTTGACGATCTCCTGATGATTGCCCCCTACTACCATGGGCAAGCTCAACCTGCACAAACAGAAAACAGAAATGAAAACACAGGAAGAAAACCAATATGCACAGAAAACAGAAAGATTTAGAACCACTTATTACCCTCAAACGACACCCATCAAAATTGTAGCCATCTCGACCACTGATTGCATCTTCGGCATCACGTGAATTCTCAAACTATAAAGACAAACAAAATAAGTTGCGCCTCCTTTACCTCATCTTAAAGCACAGCAGCTTGCATGACACATAAAGGCGTTATCATTCTACATTGCAATATCAAAATAAAATGTTACCTCAACAAAACAATAACACGGAGGACGAGGTGGAATCTTCAGCTCAATATCCAGTATACGGCCATACTACAAAAACATTATGATTATATCAGGGGGCATACTACAACCATTGGATAGCAAGTGCAACTTAACTT
>CAODLS011138853.1:0-13807 GCA_948243855.1 Flueggea neowawraea
CAATTCTGAGGCTTAAAACAAGACACGGAGATGAGATTATGTCCGTGTCCAATCCCATTCTTTCCGTGTGTTATCAAAGCTGTCCGTGTGTTATCATCTCTTCGGCTGCCATCTACACGGACACGGCTTTGTGTCCGTGTCATAGCAAAAAGTGTCCGTGTGTTTACATTGCTGTCTATGTGTCTCGGTTGTCAAGTTCGAGTGGGTTACACGGTCTCTCCCATGGCCGTGGACTGAAGATTCTTGTCCGTGTGTGTCCAGTTGTTCACGGTTTTTCTTCCTCAAGCCTCCTACAGGTGTGTCTTGCCATTCCAAGGCCGTATCTCACTCCCAATCCCTCAAATGTCATCGTTCAAGCCCCATTTCGACTTGTTTTCCTTCGTTTTGTCAAGACATCATCAATTAACCTGAAAAACATAATATAAAGCGTAGAAGTACCAAAACTAATGAAAAATGCTCAATTCGTATTCAAAATAATATGAATTAATGCATATAAATACGTATGAATATGTGTTCATCACTCCCCCACAGTTAATCGTTTGCTTGTCCTCAAGCAAACCAAATCCAATCCCTGGGAAAGAGTACAATTTAAATCAAAGAAGCAAGAGAATTCTTATAGTATGTAAGTATACAAGTAAAATGATCAAGAGAGAAAGGCAATGCTACTACATTTCCAAGCAATAGACCATGGCATTAAGAAGTTGCAAGTTCAAGAGTTCACCCTTCAAATTCCCTAGTCCATTGGCATCTATAAGGCTTATCTCTCCTAAGTTAAAACACAATTTCCTTTGTTTTGGAGCAAACTTGACCTTATTCATTCACTTTCCTTTCGTAAGTGCTTCTTTTTTTTTCTTTTTCTTTTTTCTTTTTTCTTTTTTTTTTCTCACTTCCCTCTTATTTTGGTTGCTACAAACAAGTTAGATAATTAAGAGTCCCTGTATTTCCACTTATTATTGATCTCCAAAGATACTTATCATTTCTCACTACAGAGTTGGGCCCCTATGCGCTTATCCTTGTTTAGGTTCAACCTCAAAGAGAGAAGTTTTGCCTTTTTCAAACACTCAAAATAAGCACTTTTCATTCAAATAAAAGCCAAGTCTACTCCAAATATGTATATTTTTTTTTATCAAAATCCAATCATTTAAGCATATTTTCTTAAAAACAACTTAGCAACAAGCTTGAAAGCATCTTTTATGCCCCCATAAATAGACTAAAATAGTTGATAAAGAAACCTCCAACCTTGCAACCTAAAAATACCAAATTGCAAAAACAAATTTCAACAAATAACATGCATTCCTCAATTAATCATGTTAAAAGCATACTAACACACTATAAAAATCCTCCAACCAATTCAATCCAAATCTCATTCTTTACAATTTTGATGCATTCTAAACAAATTAAGCATAATTCAAGCAAAAATTTCAAGCCCTTTTTGACAAAATTGAAAAAAATAAAGCATATAAGCAAAACAAAGCATATATACACAATTATCCCAAAGAAGCAATCAATAGCCCCTTCCCCACACTTAATATGAACATTGTCCTCAATGTTCAAAAATATAAATCCGGATCAACCTAAACAATCACAAAGAACACGAGGACAAGTTCCATGGCATCAATAAAGCATAAAGTAAAAGGATAGGGTTTAGAAGGCTTCTCTAATTGTTGCTTGCTTGTCATTGTTTTGGCTTGAATGCACCACTTCCTCATTAGAATGAGACCTACACAGCTTAGGGAACGGAAACACATAAGATATATGTATTCTAGGGGTGGGGAGGTATACAACAAGTATGCTTAAAAACAATAGCCTCTCACACCATTTTTGGAAAAAAACATGCAAAAAAAAAATAAACGTGCTTCTACACTAATTGCAATAGAAATTGAAACCTATACTACATGCAAATGCAAGATAACCATATTTTACCATCATTGTAGACAAATGGTAGTTTAACATCATTCCAAATATATGAAAATGATCTATTTAGGGCGCCAAATAGTCCTAGTTGTAGGCCCCTATAAACAGTGATGGGTTTATGATCATGCAATATAATGTCTATATGACTAAATGAATGCACTTTAGAAATCATAAAAGGACCACACATTGGTATCTTGGGGTTATAAAGAAAATGATTCTTGGGTGGAAAATAGTAAACATGTTGTCCCTCAACAAACTCACCCTTCAGACAACAATCACTTTCTTTCCCTTTTGGTTTCTCTTTTTCGCTCTCAACCCCTTTCTTTTCTTCTCTCTCTTATGCACTAGATTTCTCATTAAACTCTACTTCCTTTGGACACACTAGAGATTTATCCTTAAAGGTCATGCAACATGTTTCTAAAGAATGCACCTTATTTCTATCATGATCAATCAATTGTGCATGCACATTCTTAGAAACATGGAACTCTTCACATTCACTCCCCATTCTAAAGATTATGCTCCCCTTGGTCAAATCAGTGCACACCCCACCAGTTGCCAAAAAGGATCTCCCAAGTATGATAGAAGTGTCACAAGCATCATCCATGTCTAAAACATAAAAATCAGCGGGAAAGAAGAACTTACCTACTTTCACCAAGATGTTCTCCACAACTCCAAGTGGTTGCTTGATGGATCGATCCGCCAATTGGAGTTTGACAGTTGTAGGTGTTATCTCTCCAATTTTGAGCTTCTTGTATATGGACGATGACATTAGGTTTACTGAAGCACCTAAATCACACAAGGAATCCACATTTTCCAACTTCCCAAAGGTGCAAGGAATGACAAAGCTCCTTGAATCCTTAAGCTTTGTAGGGCATTTGTTCAATAAAGCTTCTTGTATATGGACTATGACATTAGGTTTACCGAAGCACCTAAATCACACAAGGAATCCACATTTTCCAACTTCCCAAAGGTGCAAGGAATGACAAAGCTCATTGAATCCTTAAGCTTTGTAGGGCATTTGTTCAATAAAACTGCACTTCACTCATCGGTGAGTGCCACCATAGTATACTTCTCCAACCTCTTCTTGTTGGCCACTAATTCCTTCAAGAACTTAGCATAATTTGGCATGTGTGAAATGGCCTCCAAGAAAGGGATGTCCAATTCCAACTTTTTGAACATCTCAATGAACTTCTCAAATTCCTTGGCTTGGGCGTGGCTCTTCAACCGTTGAGGAAATGGAATGTAGGGCACATATGGTTTGATCTCCTTTTAGTGGGTAGGTTTCTCTTACAAGATTTTTCCATTTTTCTCACAATTTCCCCTTTCACAATTCACCCTATCCTCTTTATCTTTTTCAATTTGGGGCTGCTCCCCCACACTTGACTCCTTAAGTACCTTTCCACTCCTCAATGATATAGCCATCACACTTTCTCTTGGATTTGCTTGAGAGGTACTTGGTAGCTTCCCCTTTTCTCTATTTGATATAGCCTTAACCAATTGCCCCACTTATCTCTCAAGGTTTTGGATGGTGGCTTATTGGGTTTGACAATTTGATCCATGTTGGCTTCCATTTTGCTCATACATTGCATTAATAAAATCCTCCAAATGTGGCTTTACATTTTGGCTTTCTTGGGGTGGTGGTTGGGGTTGGTTTTGTTGGAAAGGGGGTGGTGGTCTAGGTTGGTATCCCAAAAATCCCGTAAGTCTAGGTGGGTGTGAATAGCTTGAATCCTTCCAAGAAATATTTGGGTGGTTTCTTCAACTTGGATTGTAGGTATTGGAATATGGATCATTCATAGGTTGAGCATTTGGGAATCCCCCCCACACATAATTCACTTCATCATAACCAACACCTTCATCCGCTCCTCGGGCCATCTCATAATTCATCTCATCATGTCCCAGCACTCCACATTAAGCACATTTCTCATTCACCAAAGAATTCTTTCTAAGCAACAAATTCATCTTCCTAGATAATTCATCAACCATTACAGCTAATTTAGGAGAAGTGAAAGTAGTTACCTCATGCATGCTCGCTCTTTGTCCCCTAACCGCTTTTTGTTGTGAATTTGTGGCCAACATCTCATAAATGTCATAAACTTCCTCATCGATTTTATCTCTAAAATAGCCTCTCGAAATTATGTCCACCAAGGTTTGACCATGCATGGTGAGCCCATCATAGAAAAATTGGGTGAGGAGGGCCAATGGAAATTGGTGGTGAGGACATTGAGTGAGAAGCATCTTAAAGCACTCCCAAACTTCATAGAATGACTCTTCTTCCAATTTAAAAAATGAGCATATATTGCTTCTATGGTCAACCGTCTTTTGCGGGAGTAGTACCTCATCATGAATTTGTCATAGACCTCTTCTCAAGTGCCAAGAGAACCTTCCGGTAAGTTGATCAACCAAGACTTAGCCCGATCCTTCAAGGTGTATGGAAAGCATCTCATCCTCAAGTAATCTTCCACCAAACCTTGTAAAGGGAATGTTTGGATGGTGGTGTAGAACTCTCTTAAGAAGGTCAATTGATCCCCCGATGGCAAGCCATGAAATGATGGTAGCATAGTGAAGTGAATGCTTTTCAACTAATAGTTCCTTGCCACCGGGCTCAATCTAATACAAGAAGGAGAAGCCCCAATAATCGGCTGTTGTATCTCTCTTATATTCATTCGACCCCCCATTTGGGTCCTATTACCACCTCATTGAGCTTGCCCAATTCTAGGCTCTTCTACCCCAATTTGAGGTTTATCCATCCATTCCATCCTTACTCTTCTTTCATTGGCTCTATTTGCATTAAAACTCTTTCTATCTCGGGGATCAAAGGGATAATTTCTTCATTTTTCAAGCTTCTAGTGCATCTCAAAAGAATAAATACCTACAAGTGAAAAAGAAACAATCAAATAAGTAAAATAAAAATGAAAATGACCACAAAAAGAACTCTGTTCCCGGGCAATGGAGCCAAAAACTTGATCAGGTCTATTGCAAGTGCACAATAGTCGATTGTAGTAATAAAAACTTTAAGAGTATCCTAGGGTGTCAAATCCATAGGGAACATATATAATTGTAGTCAATTAAAAAGAGAAAATAAAATAAAAGCATCAAGTTGTTTTGTTTTTGGGTTTTTGGAATTAAAACAAGCAATAAAACGTAATGCAAGTATTCAATAATTGGAAAACGTTAGGGCTTTCGAGATAAAACCAATGATTTAGTTACAATAATGAATGAAATTGGGTTTTAACACATTAGTTGTGAGTGTTCTCTCTACAAATATCACCCAAGACCTTTCTCAAGGTCACTCAAGTAGTGTCTACACTCCCTAGGCGGGTCCTTTCGACCTCACCTAGTCAAATTAGACCTATTAGGATCATTGGGATATTTCATCGAACACCTTGTAGGCACAGGTATATTTCTATACCAAAATCATACAAATTCTATGCTTGTGACATAACCCAAGCTTCATCTCTCAATTCATCACTTAGGTGTGTCAAAAACAACATTAAGGTCGCGAATCTCAACATCATTCAATAATTAACAAGTCATAAAATCATCACCATCAATAGATTTAACAATTAAAGCATCAAAACAATAGATATAACATTAAAAACACAAAACCCATAACAATAATCATCCATTAAAGCAACATAAATCAAAGGTTCACATCTCTACACCCTAACACAAAATCTAAGCTAGCATATTTACAAAGTTAGGCATAAAGCAATAAAGATAAAACCTAAACATGATTCTAAATAAAGAAAAAGGAAATAAAAAAGGAAGAAGAAAGCTTTTCTCAATGGATGATGGAAGCCTCTTCAATCCTCTTCTCTCTCTCCTCTTCAATGCCTTGAATTCTCCTTGGAAATTGAAAGAGAATGATTCTCTTTTTTAATGTGCAAATGTCCAAGGATGGCTAAAAATGAATTTAAGAAAGGTTTTTATAGTCCTTTTGGTCCCCCACAAACCTAGCAAAAGTCTCTCAAAAATTCCCTTGAGAAGTGCTTTGGTCCCCACAAGTTGGCCTTTTCTGGCCAGTTTCTCTCCCCTCTGTGAACAGTAGAAAGTGAACAGTCCCCGTGTGAACAGTGCCAAGGCTGTGACAAATGGGTGTCATGGCCGTGACAACCTTTTGCCTAAAAAAGGCACCCAAATTTTGCTTGTCACAGTTGTGACACAAAACCTCACGGTCATGAGACCTCTTTTCTCCATGAAATCTTCATTTTCTTCATCTTTTTCATGGCTTTTCTTGGGGCCAATCTCTTTTGCACATTTTTCCACTCATTATTCTCCAAATTAAATCATCCTACAAACATCGCATGAATTTCACCACAAAAGAATGATTTATAGGATAAAAATGGATGCATTCTTGCTTGAATTAATATGTAAATTTAGCATACATCACCATGATTTGGGAAGGGATCTCAATATCTTCCTCACCATTTGGAATTTGTATAAGTTTTTTCAAGTGCCTTCAACCCATTCACAATATCATTGAATCGATAAAAAAATATCTTTAATAGGTTCACCATTTTTCATCTTGAAAAGTTCATACTTACGGACCAATAGTGAGACTTTGTTCTCCTTCATTTGGGGGGTTCCTTCATAGGTGATCTCTAATGTCCTTCAAATGTCATGGGCTGTTTGACATTGTTGGACCTTGTTGAATTGTGTTTTGCTTAATGCGCAAAAGAGAATGAGCATAGCCTTATTGTTGTAGGACTCCATCCTTTTGTCATTGTCATTCCATTCCTCTTTTGGCTTGAAAGTTTTGACTCCATCCATAACTTTCTTGGGAATAGATGGACCATCCTATACAACTTGTCATACATCTATGCTCTCGGATTTAAGGAACACCATCATCTTTATCTTCCAAAAGACATAATCGTTGTCATCAAAGAAAAAAGCTCTATTAATCGACAAATCTTCATAACTAGACATGTCACCCATGGATGCCATAATGGATCTTGAACTCAAGGTTGTTTAGACATCAAATTTGATCACTAAGCTCTGATACTGATTGTAAGCCTAAGATGAAAATACAAGAGCAGGGTGACTTTGATTGTTAACAAGAATTTAAAACCGTTTTGACATATTTTTCAATATTTTGAAAACTAAAACCGTAGCACAATAAAAAACATAAGCAAATTAAATACAAAGTAAAGAGATGAAGGGATGGAGAAAATAAAGCTCGAACTTATAGTGGTTCGGTCCTCCTTGACCGACGTCTACTCCTCAAGTTCGCTTGAGAGTTTGAATCCACTAACTTCTCCTCACTTCCGAGGGCAGAGAAACCTCTTACGAAGACCATGTTTTCTGGGCTCACAAGAAACCTCTTACACTTGTTTTTACCAAGGAACCAAAACAAGCAAACCTCTTAATTAGTCTTGTTTTTCAAGGAGAAAAAACAACCAAAAGCCTAGATACACTACAAGCAATAATGCTTGTTACAATGGATTCTCAAACTCTATAAACCTCGCACACCAACCCAATTAGCACACCGAATCAATAGCTCAAAGATTGATGTCAATAAGCAAAGAGTCGAGATAAGAGTATGAATAGAAAAATAAATAAACCAAGCTTGCCAAATGATTCTCTAACCTTCTTTCTCTTTGAAGACGTCCTTATATACCCACAAGGTGAATAGTAGTTGTTACTCTCGTGAAAAGAACTGTTGTGAGTCATTTAAGAATTCTATCGTATAGTGACGTCATAGGACATTTACATGCATAATCATCCTTTACGTGCATAAGCTCTTCATCCATCAGAGTTCTACGTGCGTTGCTACCATCTTTACGTGACGCACTATGAACTTCATTTTTTCTGGTCTTCAGATATTCACCTTTACGTGCTTTAAATGATTGCTATGTGCGTTATCTGATACAGTTGTGTGCTTAGACTCTTTTCATAATGTGTGTTATCGAATTTAAAGGTCACACATTTGATTCTCCACGTCAATGTGTTAGGAATATTTAAATTTGAATTTCAATCAGCATTGTGACGACTGTCATTCTTTGTCGTGTAGCGCTTCTACGTGCGTTGTGTCTTCTGTATACGTAAAAATCAACCTCTTCAAAGTTTGTACCTTTAACCATTTATGCGCTTTGTTGCATCTGCATGCATAAAGTCAATGTCTTCAAAGTTTGCACCTTAATTTTTCTACGTGTTTTCCCTTGCCTTCTTAAGTGCTTCGAAGAATTTCATGAGATTTTCTTATTCAAGACTCTCCAGGATTTACATGCTTAATTTTCCACTTCTGTGTGCGTAGAATAACACCTAGTACTCATTGGCTCGTGAAACTAAGTTTCTATGTGCGTTATGTCTAATTAACGTGCATAGATAATCTTCTTGAATTTATTAATTCCAGTGCATGCAAATGTACCTGCTTAGCTTCCCTTGTCTGCGTGATTAATTTTTTTTGAACAGTTGTTTGCTTGATTAATAAACAATCTGATATTAACTGATTCTAGCGACTAGCCTTCTACGTGTTTAGCATTAGTTCTACGTGCATAGGAACACTCGTTGCATACCGAGTGAAAGAGTAGTATTTGTTTGTGTGTGTTACTCAAGTGTTAACGTACGTTGGTTATAACCACTACGTGTATAATGACTACAACGTGCTTAATTTAACTTTTTGCATGTTTAATTATACATCAAGACTTAGAGTGATTTCTCATGTTGATTAAAACTGGCTCAACATAACTGGCATTAAATTATCAATTAGTAGGGTTTACTTTCTGAATTTCTACCTGCTGAAAAGGTTAAGTTACGCCAACCTGTTCTCTCTCTTTTTTTAAGACAGCAAATAAAGCACTCTTTCTTTCTTTCTTTTTTTTTTTTGTGTGCAGATGTGGGGCAGATCGCGCAACCTGTTATCTCTTCATGGATGCTTGGAGCTTAATTACATTGAAGAAACCAAAACTCTTGAATTATTAGTTATATAGTTTTCACTTATTGTTATTAAATGAGATTTTATGTGTTACTTTTCCCTTTTTTTTTACGTGTGCAAGATGAGACGAAAAGCGTGGTCCTTGGAAGCGTTTAATTAGTATTGCTAAACCTTTAATTAGTAGCACAAAACATCATCAAAGCTAAGAAGAAACGATTAAAATATTTAAATTTTTTTTTACTAAAGAGCTGGAGTCATCAAATCGATTAAAAAATTTTAAAATATTTAAAAATTTAAAATTCTGAAAAATTAGAAATTCGAATTACCCATTAATAGTTATTGAGATGTCTCACAAATCGATTTCCTTCCTCTGTCAATAAAACATGTATACTACAAATTGTAATACGTGTTATTAATGGGTTCAAGCAAAAAGAAATATGAATGGGCAAAAATCATTAAAAAGAAAAAAGAAACATAACAAAATCTAATAGCCGCTATTCTGCGGCTAAACTTTTCTGTAAAGTGATACATGCCATTGACGGTGGTTAATGATGTAACAAATTTTGCTTATGTGGCATATCACAATATAAACGTTTCACATATTTTAAATTAAAAACCTCACCGTTTTATATTAATGGAAAAAATCTGAAATTTAATGACTTCACATGCCAGGTAAGCAAATTTTGCCACATCATTAATGACCATTAACTTACATCATCACTTGATAAAAAATGGCTTATTGAAATAAAAAAAAACAAAAACTTTGAGGTAATTCTTATTTCTGTCATGAATTATGAAAATTATTTAGAAAAACAATTAACTTTCACATCTGTTTCAATTATATTATCTGTAAAATTTGGCATTCAAAAGTAGCAGCGAGTGTCTTTTTAGTTTGGCCCAATATGTCTGTATTAGTAGGTGTCCCACACCGAAAGATGCATGGGTTTATGTTTATGTTTAAATATTTTGGCTAATTACATTTATTTCACTACAAATGTTTTATATTTATTTTGGTATAGTATTTATATTCTATTAGAATTATATTATAAAATGTATGATGATGTTTTGTTATTCTGTAATGATTGAAATGGGTAGAAGTTTTATACTTCGAGGCTTGCGCAGGATGTTGGGCCTACGGTTCGGTTCGTCTCGTACATCGGTCATGGTCCGATCTCAGATCCTGACAGTATGTGATGAATGCTCATTTATACATATTCTTATTTTCAAATTTCTATCGTTTGGTTATAAATTGAGTTGTATTAATAGGTTCTGGTGTTTTATCAATTCATATTCTATTTTTCAGGACATATATTGGTGTGTTGATACAAAGGAATGAAAACTGTCGAAAAAAATTCTGAAATGATGAATTTGAGGCAAGATTGTGTGCGCAACATTTTGTTGAGCATGTAATCGAATGGTTTTAGCAAGACACGACCCGGAGAAGCAAATGTGTCTTTGCCCATGTCTTGATCTGCCTCGTAAAAACAAACAAATTTGTGCGAGACGGAAAGACACGGTCGTGTAGTGCTTTATTTTGGTCGTGCGTTATCTAGGCAAATACACCTCAATTTGGTCTATCTAAAGGGGATTTGGCACCCAAATGAAGGAGACTGTCATTTTGAACAAGGATATGGCTTTAGAGAAGGAAAGAGCTGGGTTTCAAGGAGAAACACCTTGGGAGAGGATTTGCATCAAGATTGAGCGAATTTCGGGAAGATTGAATTCTCAATGGGTTATTTAATTCTCTCTTGCTTTCAACTCGTTTTTGTTGTTTTATCTACTATAATCATGAACTAAACCTACATGCATCTAGATGTGATGAATCCTATGACGAATTTGTGATTGGGTTTTGTTGCTTTGTTAATTTATTTGTGATTTGAGATCTATCTATGACATGTTGTGTTGTTGAATTGGGTTTATATTTGTTTTCTTGTTAATTTTTTTTCCTTTTTTTTGTTGTATTTAGTATCTATCTCTTTGGAATTACGCTTTGGCTTTTTTATATTCATTATTCTTGCAGGATTTTGCTACTATATGACTAGACGAAATCCTCTAGTGTTGATTCAAGTAGATCCTAAAATTGAAAGAACAACACTTCAGAATCTTAGAAATAGACTTAGAGAAAGAACATAGGAGATAGACAGACAGATGGAAGTAGAGATTGAGCAACAGGCTGCAACTGAGCATCCAGTTGCCACGGCTGAACAACCAATGACTATGTCAAATTATGATAGACCAAACTTAATTGGAACTGAGTCTAGCATTATTAGACTAGCTGTTGTGGCTAACAACTTTGAGATCAAGTCAAACATCATTCAGATGGTGCAGTATTTTATTCAGTTTGATGGGTCGGATGTTGAGGATCCTAATGCGCATTTGGAAAATTTCCTTGAAATTTGCCATATTTTCAAGATTATTGGGGCTTCTAGTGATGCAATTAGACTAAGACTCTTTCCATTCTCGATGTGAAGAAGAGTTAACCAGTGGCTCAACTCTTTGTCCATAGGCTCTATTACTATTTAGGATCAGATGGTGGAGAAATTCTTGATGAAATACTTTCCACCTACCATGACTGCAAAGTTAAGGAATGACATATCTTCTTATGCATAGATTGAGTCAGAATCTTTATATGACACGTGGAAAAGATTTAAAGAGTTACTGAGAAGATGCCCACATCATGGTTTGCCAACGTGGTTACAAGTTCAAACATTTTATAATGGGCTAAACCAAGGAACAAGGCAAATGATTGATGCTGCAACCCGGGGAACATTGGACAACAAACCACCAGAAGCAGCTTAAGAGCTTTAGATGAAATGGCCATGAACAATTACCAGTGGCATACCATACGTTCTAAACCAACTAAACTAGCCTGGGTGCTTAATTTAGATGCAGTGATAGCATTGGCAATGCCAGTGGAAGCACTGAGTAATAACATCGAGAGGCTTTCTTGTTGGAATTCATAACTAAATATGATATTCATATAAAGGATAACACAATGAAAATAACAAAAAAAATTATCCTAGAATTCCACCAAGGATCCATGCACATCAACCTAAACAATTAGGGTTAGGATTTTACCTTGAAAAACCAAAGCTCAATTGTATAAACGAATGAATTATTGATGTAGCTTTTAGTATAAACTCGAAACCCTTTCAACCACATTTCATTTGCGCGAATGTGACCAATGATATCCACACGAACAAACTTCCTTGGATTGGTGGAGTGTACTAGCACTTTTATAATCTCTATTCTAATTCTCATAAATAATTTTCTCTCTTTGTTTGTGACACTCACAAATTCGGCCAAGCCATTGCCATGAGAAATAAGACTAGGGTGTGATCCTATTTATAGACATATGGAAAAACCTAAATAGGTGCACTAGGGTTGGCAAAAACCCTTCCATGTTCAAGAAGAATTCGGCCACACCAATTTAGGAGAGAGTGTGTGCCAAATTCCTTCTCAAATTGGTGCCAAAATCCCTTTCCTTGCCACATAAGGATTCAACCCTTCCTTCTCAAGGAAGAGAGGCCGAATTTCCTTTCTTGTTCAAGCAAGAATTCGACCCCTCTTATTTAGGAGAGAGAGGGCCAGATTTCTTCTAGTTAAACTAGGGTTTGCCTATTCTTTTCAAAAAAGAATAATAATTTCTAATATGAGTTCCACATCTTGTATCAAATACCCATGAGGAAGTAGTAGACATATTGATTTCTATAACAAAAATACATGAAGTAGAAGTCTCACTTCTCTTCTTCTTTAGCTCTTCCAAGTAGGGTTTGTAATTTATTTTCAAATGTCCATCTTCATGGCAATGAAAACAAGCTCCCTCTTTTTCTTTGGTTATCTTTGGCTTAGCCTTTAAGTAGGGCTTGGATTTCCCATTTCCATTGCCTTGGTGCTTGCCCTTTCCCTTTTTGTACCACTAGCACGTCTTTGGTTTTTAGGAATGCTCTTCTCGACATTCTTCAACATACCAAGTAATTCAGTGATGGACTTATCCATGTTGTGCATATTGTAGTTCATGGCAACCTGGTCATAACTACTAGGAAATGACCTTAAGATCATATCTATGGCCAAGTCCTTCTTTAACGGAGCACCAAGTCTCTCAAGTTGGTCAATGTAACCTTTCATCTTGAGGACATGCGCACTTACTGAAGTGCCATGAGCAATCTTACATCCATTCAATGCCTTAATTATCAAGAACCTTTCTTGACGAGCTTGCTCTTGGAACATTTCCATGAGATGCTTCATCATGTCAGATGCCTCCATATTCTCGAATTGCTTTTGCAAATCCACAACCATTGTAGCAAGCATAAGACATGTGACATCTACTGAGTCATTTAAATGCTTCTCATAAGCATATTTTTGTGCTCTTGGGGCATTGGATAAAGGTATAGGTGGAATTGTTGTATCGATGACATAACTTTTCCTTTTTTGCTTGAGAACAATTCTTACGCTTCGAGACCAAACAAAGAAGTTAGTCCCATTCAATTTATTCTTCTCAAGGATCGATCACAAAGTAAAGGTTGATATGTTGTTGTTTGTTGCCATTATATCTGCATACAAATATGCGTTGATTAATAAGAGGTCTTTTAAATACTCCCACTAAAATTAACATACCTAAAGTTAATTTAAGTTTAGAACATAGTGGGTACAAGATCTATATTTCACTCAAAGTTAAGTCAGCTGAGCTAGTCCTTAACCTTAGCTATTTAGGTAGAAAGCTCTTTTCAATTATATCATATATAACTCTTATATTTCTAGAGATTTTGAAATCTCATGTCCCGACATTAATCCCTTTTATGCCCTAGGCCGAAAACCATTTTGATATCCATGTTAAGTCAAACCATAACCAAAATATGGATACCATGATTATCCACCCTTGCCTCACCAAGGTAATCGAGTGCACCCTGCGAAGGCAGAACCTACACATCAACGAACAATGCCTTGACGAGCATTGATTATGGAAGACATTTTCAACGACTTACTATTTATAGGGATCGAGTTGTTTATTTGCAT
>CAODLS011138860.1:0-10769 GCA_948243855.1 Flueggea neowawraea
GGGGCCCGGGACGTTTTTTTTTTTTTTTTTTTTTTTTTTTTTTTTTTTTTTTTTTTTTTTTTTTTTTTATTTTAATTAATTTCCACCCCCCCCCCCCCCCCCCCCCCCTTTTTTCCCCTCAAATTATAAATTGCAGCGAAGCCCTTCAATTGTTTCTGTTGATTTAGTGCAGAGCTCGCTTTTGAAGCTGCCTCTGCCGCTCTCCGTGGTGGCATTTCAGTTGTGAGTGTTTAATCTGATTTTAGTTTTCATATAATCCTATTATTTTTCACCATTTGAACATTACAATATTAGGAGTTATGATTGAATATTGTTTGTTCAGTAGCTGAAAATTTGTTAACATTTATGCCAGAATTTTTAATGGATTTTATAACTGTAGGTGAATTTACATTGTTCCTCATAGTTCTGATATTGATTTTTGTACTTATAATTTTGATGTGCAGCTGGAGATTGTTGCGTCCACCCCAGGTGTGTTTCAGGTCATTATGATGCTATATGTGTTTTCTTTTCTCATTTTACCGTTTCTCTGAACTGGATTTGAGACAGTAATCCTTTACTACTTTTTTTCAGGCTTTACAAAGGCTAGTGGAATCATATCCAGCAGCTGCTTTTGGGGTAAGTTTTCGTTCATCATCTTATTTTGAATGTCTGTTTATAAAAACGTCTTAATTAGGACGTAGGATGAATCCTGTTGACTCTTACCTTAGATTTAGGATTTTTTTTTTGTGTGTTTGATCTCATGAGTTATCCTTACTTGCATTTTCCTCCGTTTTCTCAATAAGAAAGACGTGAAATCGATGCGTTGTAACATGCTCCAAGACTGAATTTTTTGAAGCTTAAATGCATAATTATCTTTTCTTTGACAGGTTAAAATTTAATTTTTTTCTTTGTCTTGGAGCATTGCTACGATCATAAGCTGGTGTTCTCTAAATTATTAAGCTTGATATTTGTAGGACTAGGAGGTCCCATCAGGCCTGAAGGTCTTACCTTCATAATAATCCTGTGAAAGTATCTAACTGGATATCCTTTCTTCATGTTAACATTGCAGCATTTTAACATGTTATCCTGCAATAGTAGGACCATATTTAACATTATCTATGTTGTAACTATTCTTGATGCAATTGCATTCTCCAACTCACATACTTAGAAATTAATAATGACTATATGGTAAAAAACCAAGATTAAAATGATGGAAACTCTTACACAGTTATGGACTCGACTTGCGAATTTTCTAATTTCCAGTGGTCAAATTTTTTTAAAACCTTAAATGATGGTGCATGAATATAGTATTAAAACCAATCGAGTTAAAAAAAAATCACCTTATTTGCATATGGACAATTGGGCATGGATTTTGTAAAGCATGAAACTTCAAGAGGATGAGTTCATAAGAAGCAGAGAGAAGAGTAAATGCAGCAATTATCAATGGCTTGAAATCTAAAAGTAGGATATGTGCATGAAACAGGATCAACAAATGTGAATTATTATAAACGATAACAACAAAAAAGAATCCTTGGTTTAATAATTTTGTTTTGCCAGACACATACTATTTTGAGTTCTGAGGATGACTTGTGACGGTTTGAGTTTTGAAAGCCTTTCATAATGGTAAAAATTTGTTTTTAAAACAAAGAAATCAAGAAAGAAATCTAAGATAGGGAATGCATTCTCCATTTTATTGTTGCAGGATAGCATGTTTGCTCTACAGCTGACCTGCCAAATGATTTGGTCATGCCAATATACTTTCTTTAGACATCAAAATTTTTCAAATGTGAAATGAAGAGGTAGAGAAATTGTAGTTGTTGTTTAAGATTTGATTGATCTCTCCTGGTATAGCCTGTTTACTAGTATCCAATGCCTTAGTTATCATTGCAGTGACATGAATTATACCGATTATAGCAAATAATAGATATTCTTATTTGATTGAAGTAGAAATCTTACAGGTTGGGACTGTTTTAACTGTTGAGGATGCCTTTCGTGCAAAAATTGCTGGCGCCAAATTCATCATGAGTCCTGCAACAGTAAAGGTAGGCATTTAGATTTTATGTGCAAATGAATTGCTTTGTCATTTGATACTTAATGTACAAAGCTCTAGGTTTTTCAAAAAAAATATTTCAGTATGTTAAATATTTTTGAATTTGTTTATTTCTCACTCAATTTTTTCTTGATGTGTCATTATTTATCAAATTAGGATTTACAGTTGCAATGCTGCTTTTCTCATTGCTAATCCATATACTATGCTTCTTTTGTTAAAGCTAATCTTGAATGGAATTCGCTAGGGCATCATGGATTGTGTTGAAGATGTTGAAGTTTTGTACATACCTGGTACAATGACACCAACAGAAGTAAGAAAAATTTCAGTCAACATTTCACTTGTTAACTTTGACTTCAGACGGATATATGATTGAAACTTGATTGTTGTTATCATGTACATCTACCAGCTTGTATAATTCTTATTAATGGTTAATTATTAGCATAAAGGGTTTTTGCATTTGAAAATTGGAGCTCTTCTCATTTTTTTCCCACAAAAAAAGAAGTTCTGAACATAACATATTCTTTACAGATATTGTCTGCGTTTGATGCTGGTTCAAAAATTATCAAGGTAAATTTTGTTCGAATTGTTAGCAGATAATATCTGATTGGACGTGCCTGACTTCTTGAGTTCAATTATGTTCTCTTCAAAATTTGCTCGTCATTTTTTAACTCATACAGCAGGTATCATGAGTACCTTATGGTTTTCTTCTTTTCTACTTTTGTCATAGGTTTATCCTGTCTCTGCACTAGGTGGCAGCCAGTATATATCTGCACTTAAGAAGCCTTTCCCTCACATTCCGATGGTTGCTTCTCAAGGAATAAAGATAGGTTTGTAAAGATAGGTTTACAAAGATAGGTTTGCAAATTTCAATGTTACATCATCTTATGATTTTCCTAGTGATAAGTAGCAAATCTTTCTTTTTCTTTAATGTTTTTTATTTTATGCACCGTGTACTGTTAACCAATGGCTGTTATTTCTCCGAATGGAATTAATGGCACAAGAATGAAATTATAAAACTTCATAGATGCAGGAATGATAAAATTTATTAAAGTGTTTAGGGCTTTCTTGCAATGCTATTTTGGTTGGTGAAAGCATATTTTTGTAGTGTTATGGGAAAATTACAGCATTTGTACATTTTTTTCTTTGATAAGTACCGGATTGCTACATTGTTCCAAAATTTTCTTGCAATGTAAAAACAATTGCTTCTATTTTATTGCAGATTCGATTGATAGCTACATCAGTTGTGGGGCATCATCAGTTGTTCTGTCAGATGCCATATTTGATAAAGAGTTAATGGCTCAGAGGAATTTTGATGCGATATGTCAACTTGCATGTCTTGCTTCTTCACAGGGAAGAAAATCTATACAACGGTTTGTTATTCCACACTTTGTTCTATATGAATTTTCATCTTCTCCGAGTTGTTTTCTGTGATGAAACTTTTTGGCCAAATATTCCTTCATTTTATACAAAGAGGCTATTTGATTTAAATGAAATATGTGTTAAACCATTGGTTTGGTTTGATCCAATCCAACCCAACATATAGTGATAAGTGATTGGTTCGCTTGCCATTTGTCTTGGATATGTGTGTGAGTGTTAAATGTGTGCAAGACTTGGAAGAGTGTATATCAATGTAAAATAAGAAAGAGAGTGACTCTTTCTACATATTCTGCATGCATTCTGGCTCTTTTCTCTACACTCTCAAAAAAGAGTAGATTTTCTGTAAAGTGGTTTTGCTTTGGTGGCTCTCGAATTGTGGAAAGCAAACTTTGGTCTATTGTGTGCTCGAGTTTTAATCGGTGAAAATCAACCATTTTAATCCTGGACTATATGAGGTAATCCGCTGGCTTCTTTATGATTTTAATGGTGAGAAATTGTCAATTCTTCATTGGTATCATAGTTGTTATGTTGTTGTTTCCTATTTGTTGAGTTGCATATGGTTGACAAACACCATATAATCACACTCTGACATGACTAAGCGCATGTATATGCCAATGGACCAAAAAGTGGAAGCGTAAAAGCATAAATATTCACTAAGTACACTCTATGCAACTCAACCAAACTGGAAACAAGAACATAACAGCTCTAATACCAATAAAGAAATTGATGATTTCACACCATTAAATCAACAAGAGCGTAGCATAGTACCTTTTGTAGTCTCAGATCATAATGGTTGATGTTCACCGTTCAAAACTCGAGCACACAATGGAACCAAGTTTGCTTTCCACAACTCAAGAGCCACCAAAGCAAGAGCTTAGAGAGACTATCCTCTTTTTTTAGTGTGTAGAGTGTTTCTTTTCTCTTGTAGAGAAAAATGGTGAGAATACATTTATGTTGTAGAAAAATGGTGAGAATACATGTTTGTATGGATTCAGTCTACTCTTCTCTTCTTTTATGTTGATGTATACTCTTTCAAGTATTGCTTACACTTGGCGATCATGGCACACATGCAAGACAAGTGGCAAGTCAACCAATCACTTGTTATTACACGTTGGATTTGGTTGGATCTAACCAAAACCAATGATTGACCAACCATCCATGAACAAATCAATGAAACCAACACTAAAAAGCATTCCGATTTGAGTAATGACCATGATTTCCATATAGTACGATGTCTTGGGGCCCAATTTTTAATTATATGAAATTGTTTTAAGGCTGTCTAATGATCAACTGCTAGAAAAGACATGATTTACTTACTGCACTAACAGAGCAAGTAATATCAGGACAAGTTAATTTAACTTTTCAACCAGTCATCTACGTTTCTCTGGGTCTTCAAAGAGTTGACCATCTTTTGTATGGTCAAATTAGAAAGCAGGGGCACACTGCATTAGATTCAATTTTCTTAATCTCAGTTAATAAGTCAAGCATATATTTCCTCTCTGACAGAAAGGTTCCTCTTTCTTTATTCCTTATAATCTCTTTGATCAGAAGATTACTGCTAATTTTTTAATGGACTTATAGCTTTCTAAAATTAATTTTCTTTTCCAGTTTTTCTCCCAGATTACCGCTTTGTATAACCTATAAATCTAGCCATGTAAATGACAGAAATAAAATGAGAATAATCTTTTCTCTTCTGACAAAACTTCGCAGTATAGGAAGTAGATTAATAGTGGATTCCTATTCCAATTCCTTAATCAACTCTAAATTTAATTCATAAAGTTTGTAACACCTTCAATTATGTTTAGTAGCTTTACTTTTTACGTGCATCTACTGTTATCAAGTCCTGAAATGAGATGAGCAAATTTGGCTTCCCGTGATTGATCATGCAATCAAAGTGGGAAGACAGAAGCATTTAAGAATAGTTAAGAAAGTGATGACATTGTTTTTGAGCTTGCTTAACTAGATAACTCCACAATTAGGGCACAGAAGTTTTACTATATTCACAAAACTAATAATTGCAAATACAGTTTCTTTGACTATTTGCAAGTACAAAACTGTTAGAATTAACGTCTGTATCGATAGTTGATTAATGGGTGTCATTGTTAAATCAAATTCCACGGGTAAGGTTAGACGCTCATGTGGATTTTGCTTGAACGGTCAAGGGTTTACTAGTGCAGACTTCATTCAGATGATTGAATCAAGGTCCATGATATATTTCTGATCTTGTTCATTAATCAACTAAAACTTTGTTTATTATTCATCTGTCTTGTTAGTAGCTATACCCACCATACTGTTTGCTGATTAAAAAGAATTCATTTATGTTTACGTACTATTGGCGCAACGGAATAGAAACTGCATATCTCAATAAAAGTTTGTGACAAGAATATTCTTGGGTTAATATCTGTATATTCTGCTTCATTTAAATGTATTGCAGAACGAGACATCATATTGCAAATTAATTGCTTCAGTTGTGTATGGATTCAATCTCCACTATACGCAACAAAATACGCTGAAAGCTTCCAAAAGGTTTTGCTTTTAAAGAGTACAAACACATATGGGCATGTAAGAACACCGAAACTGGAAACCAGAGGTAAAACTCTAAGCTATTTTTTGCATTTACCATGACATTCTTGCACCATGCTTCATTTGTAGAGACAGTTTGAAATTATAGTGCCACCTTTCAATCTGTTATATACCTTTCAAAACATATATATATATATATATATATATATATATATATATATATATCCTGAACATTGGAGAGAAAACAAAACATTGGAAAATGGCGCCATCAATCTGTAGTTGTGCTTTTTGTTTATTTGTGCATAAATTAACTGCTATTATCAACCAAGCTCACTTGATAATTTTCTTCTTTACTATAATATAAGGAAATAATTATTTTCAGCGGAAGAGCTCTAGCATGATTCCTGTGCTAGTTTTAAGAAATATGTTAGATTATCTGGCTCACTTAGAAGATAAGATGATAAAAGTTTCCGTACCCAATTTTTGGCAGAAAATTTTTCTTAAGAACGATAATTGTTTTTTTTTTTAAATTTTTGTTTTGATAAGTCATTTTATTTGCTTCCGTTGGAAATCAAACTCTCAAGTCTCAACCCTTAGTGCTTGAGACGACGAAAGTATCAATGAGCTTCAAGCCCATTGGTAAGAAGGGAAATCTCGAATCAACTTGTAGGTGTTAATGGGTTGAAGGATTTCTAAACTAAAAGGTTGGATAAGTCTATAGTAGTTGATGCCTGTTGGTTTTGCAGGTGGAAAAATTCCAAGGGGAAATGGCTGAAAAGATATGTTATATAGGCTAGAATAAAAGTAGATATGGATGCCAAGGTCTCACAAAAAGCATTCAAAGAGACAATGAAGCAGTGGAAAGAGAGGCCAGTTCAGTAGTCGTCCAAGGGAGACTTTTGCAAGTTAGGACAAGCTTTACTATCTAGCTTAAAATACATCTAGCTATTTATATAAAACATTTTCAACAATTTAAAAGAATGTACAACTGTATGAATAAACTGTAACAAAAACATATCGCAAATGATGTAGTCTATATTGTTGATGTATGAGAATACTTATACAAATATATATTTTGAACTTTTGATTGGTTTAACAATCAATAATTCCATTTTTTCAATGTCTCATACGTAGACTTTTCCAAGTTAGGACGAGGAGCTTTACACAAGACAACTAAAGGCTCTAGTTTACACGTTATTGTGCCTGTTTTTTCAGTCATACCAATTTCCCTCTCAACAATTCTCTTCCACTCAAAGCATTGAATCAATAAATGTAAAGTCAATCTCATCACTCTGTCTGCTAAGCCCTCGCCGGGGCAAATTCTCCTTCCCATACTAAACGGCATCAAACTATATGGTTCACCTTTTCCATTCTCAAATCTTTTCGGTTTAAAACTAGTTGTCATTCCATAAATTCAGGTCTCGTTGGATAGCCAATAACAACCCGCCACGTGGAACATGATAGCCTCCAACTTCAGACATGATGCCTGTTGTGGAGCTAAAAGTGACCTTGTGTGGTACAGTGGGAGCGTCTCGTCAATTATGCATCGGAGATAGTTTAGTTTTGACAAGTCGGATTCCTCGAGTAAGCGATTGTGGCCGACAATGGTGTCCAATTCTTCTTTAGCTTTGTTTAGAATTGTTTAGCAAATTGGCAAGTGCATTCTATTAATTTGGCTGTGCTTTCTGTCCCTGCCTGCAACATTACCTGCCCAAAGCATTCAATTCAATGATACAACAACTTGGAAAAATCAAGTAATAAACAAACAGGGAGAATTGCAAAAAAATGGAACAAAAAAAGTATGAATTTCACAAACACAACATCTAAAACCATTTTGTTGGACTAAGGGTGGTCAACATTTAGATCTCTTTATATTTTGATTATGAACAAATCCGAAAATGAAATGTGTTCTTCATAAAGTACGTTTTTTAAAGAATAACTTATGTCATGTGTATGCAACGTACGTCAATATGGATGCCAACGTACGTGAACAAAGACGAAAGCCAATGGGTGGTTTAGGTGCAAAACAACATATGGTTTAAATACACAACGTACGTCTTGAACATGCCACGCATGTCACAGTTAGACCAACGTACGCCCAATTCATTTAATCAAAACACGGGAAATTGAAGAACACTTGAAGGTTGAAAAGTTGATGATCAACGTACGTTTTGGACAAAGTACAATGTACGCCAAGCATGAAAAACAAATAGAACATTTGAAGATTAGTGTATAAATGTTTGTACTTTATGAAGATCGAGACAAAATTCAAAAGCAACAGTCAACTTGTAATACCCCATCAGATTCCGGTAATACTCTCTGTAGATTTCCATTCCATCCCGTTTTGATATAGAAAGTTTGGAGTGTTATGTTGATGATTATTGATTTTATGAGGAGTTACTCGAGTAAGTATAAGGGTGTTACTCAAGTGAACTGGACCATTTATTACTAGAGTAAGCAATTCAGGATTGATCGAGTAAGATGAGGCATGAATTACTCTAGTAAGCAATTCAGTTACTCGAGTAAGCCATATCTCTGGATGAACATCTAAGAAAATCTTACTCGAGTAAGAGGAGGTGTTACTCAAGTAAGAGGTGTGTCACTCAAGTAAGGTGGTTTGTCACTCGAGTGAGCAATGCAAATTTGGTTGAAACAACACCGTTTTGGGCAGGGGTCTATATATACCCCTACCCGATTCTCTCATTTCTCTCACCTTGTTTTTGTCTCTCTCTCATCCAAATCAGTCCAGAATGCTTTCTCATTGCTCCCACTTTGATTTTTGAGCTCGGTTGGACTTCCGAGGTGACTTGCCATTCCCTGGTGGCCAATGATTGGACTATTTGCTCGACATTCAAGTGAGTGGACGACATCTTCAGACACATAGGCTGTGTCTTCTAAATCTATATTATTTTTGTTGTGTCTAGACTTTGACATATAAATTGGAATAACTAAAGGATAGGAAGTCCTAAAATCTACTTTTGCGAAAGCCTCTGTTGTGGAAACTTAGTTTTCTTTGGGAAATTATGATGGTTTCTGAAACAAATATTATGTTTGATAATTATTATAATTTCGGTAAACACTCTGTTTTGGATTTTAAGATATTCTCTGTGGAGAATATTCTATCTGGATTTAAGAATAATTTTTGAAACAAGTATTATGTTTCTGAAATTAAATGTATTTTGTAATAAATATTCCATTTGCATTTGAGTAAATTTTTTAGGTTTAAATACTCTGTTTCGTACTTTGAAATATTTTCTGACATAAATATTTTTTCTTCTTCTGAAGATTTGATATATTTTGGTGAATAATTTGTATGTTTTGCACTGCCAATTTGAATATTTTTAAATAAATATTTCATTATATTGTCGGCAAAAATATTATGATTTTGGACACCTAGCTACGGGGTGACGTGGCCTTTGGTATACCAGTTAGTTTTGTGCCCTAGTCCAATCATTGATATACATTGTTATTACATTTATTATTTAATAAAGAGACATTTCATTTCGTATCTATGAAATATTATATTGTTTATGACAATAAAACTTCCATGAATAGTTTATTCTTCCTTATGTCATCAAGTATGTGACTTGATAGTAAAACCATAAGGTAAAAGGAATACTATTCTAAAAGTCTCTACTCGATTGTTATCATGGGAATGATAACAAGCCAAGGTTAGTATGTTGCTAAGAGGATAATTATGTTTTACTGATTATGGATATGAGATGTCGCTTGGAACATAGATAAATTTTAGGGAACATGTATTGGACTGGCCCGCAATGAAAGCACTTCATGGATCAATGTCACAAGTAGCTTTCATACAGTGGTGATGTCTGAGTTATATGACTGAAACTCACTATCAACTCCTACATGAGAAATCACATGTTTTGACTTAGTCAAACGTTATCCGTAACAGGGTAACAATAAATGCTATGATTGAATATTCCATGAATCTTGTAGAGGAGTGAAGATGAGACTGATGGATTTTTTCCTCTTATGAAGAGTGATATATTTAGGCGACTTGATGAGTAGGATTGATGGAATGTATGCATACTCAAATAAATTGATAAAAGGGTTTATCAATGTCATTTGTATATCAATCTATTTGGGATCAAGGAATGCATGAAGTAATATAAGGTTGACATGTGACCATGCCTTATGCTTAATATAGATATCGTGAGACAAAAAGACTAAATATCAAACTGTGAAAGGTTAACTCGGATCACCGATTCCACTCAATTTTGGGTTGCCATAATATATTACTAGATACCGCTTATGGACTTTGGGCCCAAGTGTTTGGGACGAGGCCCATTGCCAATTTTGAGTGGGCCTAATGGGTCACACAGTAAAATGAATTGGATTGGATTACAAATGTTCTCTCATTTGGTAAATGAATTATTAGGATAATTAATTTGATTAATTATTAATAAATCGGGATTTTATTATTTATATCTTATTTATGATATAAGATATAATCTATTAATGTAATGGGCTTTCAATTTAATTCACTTATTAATATTGTTTTGGGTTTATTTATGTGTGACACAAATTAGGCCCATAGATATTAATAATAGAGTGATTTATTTAATGATAGTGTATCATATAATTAAAAGTCCAATGACATAGTAAAAACCTAGTGTAAATTCGGCTAGCACTACTATTTTTTAGGATTTTTTATTCTTGTGTGAAAAAAAGTGCCAAACCCTAGTTTGACTAGGAGGAAATTCGACTTTCTCTCTCCTAAACAAGAGGGGCCGGATTCTTTCTTGAACAAGAAAGGAAATTCAGCCTCTCTTCCTTGAGAAGGAAGGGCCGAATCCTTGTATGCCAAGGAAAGGGATTT
>CAODLS011139027.1:0-10112 GCA_948243855.1 Flueggea neowawraea
GGTATATGGCTCCTGAAGTTTTCAAGCACCGGAAATATGATAAGAAGGTTGATGTTTTCTCATTTGCAATGATATTATACGAGGTAAGTTTGTTTCTTCTAGATACACAAAATTAGACAAGTACTTGAAACTAGTTGTAACCGAACTATATTCTCCATCCTAGATGCTTGAAGGGGAACCACCACTGGTAAATTATGGGCCTTACGAGGCGGCCAAGTTTGTGGCTGAAGGGCAAAGGCCGACTTTCCGTTCTAAAGGATACACCCCTGAATTGAGGGAGTAAGTTGAATGCGTTGTTCTCTTCTATAAAGTTTGCAATTCTGCCCTCATTGCAAAGCTGATATCAAAAATGGATCCCTAATATCTTTGATGATGAATGTTTTTAGTTTGCCGGAGCAATGTTGGGCAGCTGACATGAACAAGAGACCCTCTTTCTTGGAAATTCTCAAGAGACTTGAAAAGATCAAGGAAATTTTACCAGCAGATCATCACTGGAGTTTATTCAACTCATAATGTTGAGTGCAATGATGTGGACAAATAGTTTGATCTGTTGCCATTTCAACCAGTCATTTGTCAAAAATCTCAAATTGCCCAGATTGTTTAGCGAATACAGTTGCCGGTTAAGATTGTCAGAATTACTCCACTCTCAATCAGTTTCACGGTTGGAACTGGTGAAGTTAATTAGTAGTATATTAATATCAGGCAAGCCATCGAGTAATTTCATTCAGCTAGCAAACATATATGAAACGCTTCATCACCTTGACATGAGATTGTTGAAAGTTTTTTCCAATTGTAATTTGATGTGGATTGCCAGAAATGAGAAAGCAAGACTTCATGTCATCAATATTTGTTTTCTAGGACTTTGTTTCTTGTAAATGTTTCCTTCTTGATTCCCTGTGAGATTTTTGCCTTTCTTCTTCTTTTTGGTTAAACATTTTTTGTGCAATAAATATTGGTCTCATTTTCCGTGTGCAGTTTCTGATTTGAAAATGCCATGTTGACAAGAAAAAGATTTGGATTTCCGTAGTTTCTAACTCGACATTTCTCAGTTATTTTTATGGTATCAATTCAGCCATACAAGAAACCAAGCACTGGTAATCAATTTAAAGCATCAACATGGTCAAATCAAATTCCACAAAAATATGTTGAAAATCGGATTCCACCGACCACCCAAAAATAATCCTGACAAAGAATCTAAACGAGAAAAGCAACCTGTGTGGCCCCTCACCAGGAGGACACAGATCAACATCAGAAAGCTGCAAGAGCTGCTTGTTGACGAAAAGTACTCCATTACTCTAAAAAACCTAATCTGGCAATTATTCTACCATGTGTAGTTTGTAAAGTACTTTACAAGTTTATGGGGCAAAAAAGAGGGGAAAAACCTACTTAAATAAGCTTCTTTTTCTCAAAGTAAGTCTTCAAATGCCATAATTGCAATCCCGCAACCGACAAACAAATAATCAGTGAGAGTATAGTTAAGTTGACCATTCTTAAGTTTGTAGCTTGGTTTAGAGCTCTCATTTCGTCTTCCCTGTGCAAGCATTTATGATGTTAAATTTCATATAATAGTAACATAATTACATCTTTGTTGAGAAAAGTGTTGCGTCTTTACCTTTCGCGCAAATAAGTCATCTCCTCATGAATAGAAGCAACAGTATCATGCAACTTCTTCAGCTCTAATTCCATGACCTGCCATTTACATTTCAAAATGTAAATCCATCAGCAACTTCAAAGCTTCACTCATAATGCAAGCACGAAAAAATTCGGTAACACGATAGCAATCTTAAGTAAGATACATTCAGATTCAAACCCATAACATATCAAAATAAAGCATATCAACTTTAGTTTCGTTTCCATTACAGATTCTGATATAGCTGCAGTAAGAAGAAACCGAACAGCAATCATTGAACAACAATATTCACTTGTTAAAGCTCCCTCATACAGCGTCCAATCATCTTCTGGGAAGAGGTTATGTACCAACAACATAAGCAGCTTAAATCTGATGATTCATATGGGGAATAAATAGATAAAAAACCATTGACAAAAACAACAGAGCTAACAGTACCCTAAAACTCAAATATTCAACTGCAGAATTTTCTCATAGTATAGTTCATTATTTGCCCTTTTCATGTGGTTTTGTTTAAGAAATATTGAAAACAAAAACACAGTTTACATATTCAACCCTATTAAGCACGCTGTACAAGGATGTTTCTACCTTTTTCACCATATAATATAATCAATTCACCGTGCAATCTAACCAATCTGCACTATACTTCAGCTATTTGAACACATAATCTACCATTAATAAATGACCCTCGATTTCATCATGGCTTCAATGGATTCAGAGACAAACCCATGCAAAAATAACAATCTCAAAGCAACAGCCAAAAGGGAAAAGAGAAGAAGAAATAACTCACATCAATAAAGCTTTTCTTGGCAACATTAGGCCAGTCTTTAGCAGCAACACCAGTCTTCCAATCAAAATTAATAGTCAACGTAATTGGAGGCTTCTGATTCACCGCCCAAAAACAAGCCATGTAATCCCCAGGCTCCGCCGTCATAAATGCAAACTGCCCTGACTCCACACGTTCCGCATAGTGGTAACTGTTCCCATACGACGACGTCACCTATTCACTCACAAACACTTCAATTTCAAACCTTCAAAATTCTTTTAGAAAAAATAAAAACGACCCAGAAACCAAAATAACAAAAAGATGGAAAAAAGATGGAGCCTTGATGGTGAATTTACCCTGATAGTGAGTTTGTGAGATTCCGGTAAGGGCTGGCCTTCGTTAGGGTTAATGATGCTGTACTTTCCGACAGACATTGAATTGCTTTTGATGTCCTCTGCTATGCACTGATTGTAACTCGAACCTTAAAGACTCTGACGTGGACGATAACAGCCCTAACGCCATGACGATTGCTGCTATTACTACTGATCTTCCTGTAATCATGGTGGACGTCTTCTACCTCGGCTTCCTCTGATTTCTTTTCTTTTCTTTTCTTTTTTCTTTTCCTGTTGCTGTTGTTTTGTTTTGGTTAAAATTTGGTTTGGTTCTGGGGTGTGGGAGTTAAAGTGCAATCGCAGTCTATTACATCGAGGCGAGCGTGGAGGCTCGTGGGGACGGTAGGGGAAGGAAGGTGAATTTTTTTTGCAACGTGTTCGAATATGGTTGGAATAAACACGTATAAATGGTTGACTTTTTTTGATTAAATTGATGAAGGACACTGTGTCTAAGCCCAAAAAGATTTGGATTGGACAGAAACGGGCCTACGTGGGTTGCGTATATCTTGGTGGAAATTACACCAAATTCACCACATCGACGTTTTTGAAAGAGGAAATTATGGCCCAAATAAGCAAAGTTACAGTTAATTATGCCAATTGTGATCATTAATATTTAGACTTTGTAGGTAACTCCCTAATTTCGAAATTATTGGAATGCCAAATTTTTTATTTTTCAGTTTCTAATATGCTACTTTTTCAATTTTTGATTTGAAAAATGTCAGATTCATTAGGTATTTAAGGCTAAATCTCACTTGTTTGTCTCTCATTTTTTGCTCCATTTTCTCTCTCCTCGTAGATCTCTTTCTTTCCCTTTCTCTCTCTTCTCCCTTGGTTCTCTCTCCTCTCTACACAAAACCCTAACTCTCCCATTCTCTCTTCTGGCCTCCATCCTTCCTCACCTTCTTCGACGATGCTTCTCCCTTCTTTTTTCTTGCTCCTCTGTCATCGTCTTTCTTTCTCTCTCTCGCTCAGCTCTGTTATCTTGTCTCTTCCAAACCAGTCTAAATGTCTCACTCTCATCGTCTCCTCTGATTACTCTCTGTTCTTCCTTCTCTATCTTCGTCGTTCTCGTCATCTTGTTTCCTTCGCGTTATTCTTACCAGATCTGGATTCCTTCGACCGAGATTTGCACTTAGCGAAATTATGGAGAGAAGGGGAGAAAGAGTTGCGGGGTAAGGCGACGACACTGCTGATGGCGGTGGCTAGGGTTCCAAACCTTAGCTGTTGACTTTTTTTTTTTTAATTGTTCTATTATTGTTTGAAATGAGAAAAGACTTTAATTGTGTTTGTTTAGGTTGATTTTACTAACTTTGATTGATTTTTTTAAATTATATTAATTTTGTGCATGGATGGATACATTTGAACACATTGAGATACATTTGAAGACATTAGGAGAATATAAAAAAATATATAAAAGCTAAAATTTGGATACATTTGGATACTGTAAAAAATTATATAAAAAATTGAGATTTGGATACATTTTGAAGACTATTGAAAAAATTGTAAAAATTATATTAAAAATTGTAATTTGAAGGCATTTAATTTAAAAATATTATATCAAAAATTTATTAAAACGAATTTTATATAAACAATTGTGATTTTGACACATTTGAATACATATAAATACATTTTAATACACTTGAAAAACACTGGATACATTCTAAAAGATTAGATTTTTTCTCTTTTGAAATTTATCTATTTTACGAAAAAATCAATTTCTCGTGAAAATATTGCGATTTTTTCTTGAAAATAGCAGTTGTCCAATTTAATTTTGTCTTATATGACATTTTTCATATTTGAAAACTTGCATGGCATTTATAAAAATATTAATTTTAATTTAGTATAAATGTTAAATTTTTCCTTTTTTATATGGGTTTCAGAATGAAAATTATTGGGTTTTGTTTCAGGGAAATATACGAGCTGCAAAAGTTTGGAGAAATTTTCATTGTTTTTCAAAAAAATTAAAAAATAAAGATGAAAAAAATAAAAATCTATCAAAAAATAATATTTATATAAAATAAGATTTTGTATTTAATCTCTATGGAAAATAGAATTTTAGAAAATACACTTTTTAAAACATAATTAATTTTCAAAAATAAAAGTAAAATTCCAAATAAAAAAGAAAAAAATAAAAATTATTTTTCAAACTAAATATAGTTATAATTTTGCAAGGTTCTCGTTACTCGGAAAAATCTGGGGCTTTGTGAGTTTTTTTTTTTTCAATTTTTGGGCTCCATTAACAGAAAGGAGATGATCTGAACAGTGTTCTTGACATAAATCTGAACCAATACTAACGGGACCAAACTACACTCCGTTAGAGAAAAAAATTTAAAACATGTTAAATAAGATTATATTATAAAATCTTCATTTTTTTATAATTAGCTACAACATGAGCTGCTACAACCTCTTGCTTGCAGCAAAAATCTTCATTTTTTTTATAATTAGGCAGTTTAAATTTTTCATGATATTTCAAAATTTTGACACATTAGTTCCAACCAATTGAGGAAATTACACTGCCTCTATTTTTTTGACATCTAAATTTCAGAAATAAAACAATATGTATTATAAAATTTACAATGCAAAAGCCAAACTTATAATTTCACTAATGTCACCACATTTATACCTTTTTTTTAGTTTCTCTCCTCACAACATCTCTCTCTCTCTCTTTTCCGCCTTTATAAATATTGTTGTTGCCGCCAGGCTTTTGTTTTCCTCCTCTCTCTTCCTCTCTCCTTCTCCCCCTTCCTCCTCTTTATCCGCCGTCGCGATTTCAAATTGCAATATCCACTGTTGCGACGACTAGGCCGTTCTTTACTGTCGCGACACAATCTATGTTGTTGCAAAATCCTAGATGTAGCACCAAATACTGAAAAAGTACAATTTATCCCTTTTTAGTTTGTCAAATTATAAAATAGTACCTAAATTTATAATTTCATGTGCATGTTCTATAATCACTTTGTTGGTGTTGTGCTCGTTTTATACTCGTAATTTCACCAAATAACAGAACAAATTAAAAATAATTTTTTACTTTTTTACCTCATACTCATTTTTGGTAACACCTCGCTCGATTTTGATTATATATATATAAATATATATTCTGTCAAGATGATGATTTGAGAACCAAGGATAGTTAACGGGGAGATTTCCCTAAGTTCAGATGTAAACAAGCTCCGAGGATGATCCAACACACGTACACAAGCAAAACAGGTGGCATATGCAAGTTGGGAAGGATTTACACACGTAAGAACTAATTAAAGAATAACGTACGTTATCTAGAAATGCACATAATGTAAGTTAGCCAAAGTGCAACATATGTGGCAAAGAGTCTAATTATGTTATGCTAATTGTTGCGTACATTAAAAAGAGAATAACTGAAACAGAAGTTACTGGAGGCATTTTAGGGCAGTGTTACGTACATTAAATGCCATGTAACATACATAATGCTTCTTTAACGTACGTAATGGTCTAAAAATTAATGAAACGGTGAGTTTTGATGAGAGGGTCTATAAATATCCCCTCACACCCCTTGGTCGGCTGCACTTCACTCCAAAAACTCTCTCACTTCCAAAAACACTCTCTCCTCTCTCTTAATTGCCTCTCCTTCAATCCATTCAAGTTCTTGAGGTAAAATCTCTTTCCTAACTCACTTCTTGTTGTTTTTTCATGTAGGAAATCATCTAGGACTTTCTTTTCATGCAAGAATGTAGTGTTGGATGTTGGGATAAGCTAGGGTTGGTTATTTTGGATGAAAAGTGTAGATTTTAAGTTGCATTTTTTTAGATTATGGTAGAATAAGGATAATAATGAGTGGGATTGAGTAGGAACATGAAGATTGAAGTTGTTCTTGACTGGTTAGGGTTTGTTGGAAGAAGGAATGTTTGGTTTAAGGAATTCGATTGGTTGGAGTATAGTGTATCAAAGGATGCCGCTTATTACTTTTGGTGTTTTCTTTCAAGCATATTGTTTCGGTGCTGAGGGATGAAGCATTTACAAAAAATGGGTTTTCTAATTGAAAAAAAAGGCAATGGAGAGATTTAGAGAGCATGTTGGTTCACTAGTAGTATGCACGACAAAGCAAGAATAGAATTTGAGAATTTTAAAATCACAAAGAGAGTGTGACTTATATTGTTAGAGGAAGAAATCTAAAAAGAGAAGAAGCTTATCACATTTATTTGACATCAACTCTTGATGTCATTCGTTTTCTTTTAACTCAAGGTATGGCTTTTAGGCGAGGTGATACAAAACATTATGACTTTAATATATTTTTTTAATTAAATTTGGCTCATAACTTAATTTAGTTACTTTTGTTTCAATGTTAGGTTATTGATTCAATCGCACAAGAAATGAGTCATCGTTTTTCTGAAGCAAGGAAATATTTACTTGATTCATTGCATGTCTTTATCTAATGAATGGATTCTCTAATGTCGACGTGGATAAGCTTGTCCATCTTGCTCATTTTTTTCCAAAAGACTTATCATATACTGATCGCACGTTGATTTCACAGGAACTTCAAACTTTTCTAAGTGGTGTAAGAAGGGATAAATGGTTCTCTACTGTTGAAGACTTGGGAATTCTTTTGCAAAGAAGATGATTGAAACATTGAAAGAAAGAGTTTTTTCGTTGGTTTATTGTCAGATTGAATTGACACTACTCCTACCAGTTGCTACCGCATCTATTTAAAGAGTGTTTTCTGCTATAAAAGTTGTGAAGACGGTAATGCGAAATAACATGTGAGATGAATTGTTAAATGATAGCTTGGTGGTATTCATCGAGAATGAGATATTTGCAACTATTGACAATGAATCTATTTTGAAGCGTTTTCAAAATATGGATAGTCGTAGGAATCAATTATCTCGCACCATAAAGATGAGTGTAGCTTGATTTGTACTTATTTTTTTTATATTTTTAAATGCCTTTAATATAATTTTACCGTATTCTAATATTGGCATATTTTTTCTTACAAAAACATTTTATTTTTGTCCATCCTAGCACCGATGATTCGACCCCACGTGCAGTTATTTTTGGATATATAAGTGTATACGTGTGTGCGGTATTTTCAGAAAACCTTTTCAAAACATTTTATGTGAGGACCTGGTGTCGTTTTAGTGTGCTATTCCTCACTGTGTATTCTCACCTCCTCTCATGGCTTTAACATTTTAGGTTATTTTGGTGCTAACATCCATTTGACATCCTGCGCTCAGTGAGACACTCTATTTTAGTCAGTGAATACCCTTTTGTTTGAGCTCTTTGTGTTTTTATATTAGAGCCCTACGCCAAGATGTTAGTGGGTTAATGGATGCAAACTATTATTTTGTTGATTTGATTCACTTATATATATTCTCACATTTATTTTGATATGGTAATTATATTTTGTTATATTCAAATTTACTACTATTATGAAAGTATTTCGTTATTCTAAATTTATAAAATGGTTTAACTTGACTAATAAACTGGTTTAATGACTAATCAAGTAAAATGAATCAGGTAGATCTTCTGAATATCCAAGGCTTATGCGGGATACGTCGGACCAATAGTTCAATTCGCCTCGTACGTCAGTTGTGGTTTCATCCGGGTCGTGACATTTTTGTACTCTTTTTGTAAGTATTTGTTGGTGATGTATTCATTTTGTACTCGTAATTTTATAGAAAAATAAAAAAATTAAAATAGCTTTTTAAATTATTTTGTCTTGTACTCATTTTTTGTACTTGTACTCATTTTTGTACTATTTTTGCACTCATTTTGTTTGCATTGTACTTAATTTGTACTCGATTTGTGCTCATTTTGTATTCATTTTATTCTCATTTTCTACTCGATTGATACTCTTTTTGTACTCATTTTCGTATTTGTAATATTGAGAACAATTTGTTCTTTTTTTTACTCAATTTGGTATTTGTAATATAGAGAACAATTTAGTCTCATTTTGTACTCATTTTAGCGCGTGATCAACACGTGGTCAACTTTATGACACGCGATCAAAAAATAGTTAAATTGTACTATATGTGAATTTTCCGTTTTTTGATTTGTGAAATAATTTTAAATGTTGTTTTTGTGTATTTTGAAATTTTTTTGCTGTAGTTTTCTGTAATTTTCTCCGACCAATTCACACGTAAATCTTTTTAACCGAAGTAAGCACTTGACAACAACCATTAATACATAACACATTTATACATTTTTCCGAACAACTTTTCTATCAAATAATATTTCAATTGGACGAAACTAATGTTGCATGACTAATTATCCAATAATTTCATCATCAAAGTAAGCTAGTTGGTCGTCATCAAGAACTTTATAATCTTACTGAAATAATGGATTCATTGCATCTCAAGATCTTGTACAGTAGCTTAGTTCTTACATTTTAATGCCACATGCAAAACCAACACTGTTTCGTCACTGCTCAACACTGTTCATCGTCAAACCTTCTGTCTTTTATCCACTACTACCATTGACCTGATAAAGAATCTTGCTCTAATAAGTAATAACAACATCTGGAACAGTACCGCAAGCAAAGAGAGAATGAAGAAATATGGCCCAACGCACAAACTAAGTAACCTACAGGTAAATATCATTATTGTGCGTTCATCCCAGGTACTTGGAGAGACAAAGTGCATAAAAAATCCAAAATCTGACTACGTTAGGCAACTAAATCTTCCGTGCCTAACCCAATGTCGCTAACCAGCCAGCCATGCATGTAGACAGTTTTTCTTTTTTGCAAACCAAAAGAACTCTCATCTGCTTTAACATGCTGAGACTTATTGGTAGCCAAAGCTACTCCTTCCCGCACGGAAGTTCAGTGGGGCTCAAACTTGAGAACTCTTCCTATAAACTCAGTTTGTGTTGCTAAATAAACTACAACTCATGTGTAGGCATGTACACTGTTGAACAAATGCAAACTTGCGAGTGTCAATATCATTCCTCTGTCAACATCAAAACATACCAATTCTACCAAGTACAATTAACTTGATCGTCACGTTTCTCTCCCCAGTTTCATCTCTATAAATAGCTTCCAACATTTCTCAGTACTCCATAACTTGATTCTTTCCCCTCTACACATCCTAAATCTTATAGTACTTACCTGTTTATAGCTCCTCAACCAAAAAAAAAAGAGATGGCTCGATTAAGTGCATTCACAGTTATCTTCATTCTTGTATTGATAATCAATGTCCCATCTTTTGACTCCAGGAAGTTGCTGACAAACCACCTCAATTCACCACCATCGTATTCCGGAGATGCTGGCCATGAAAGTGGAATGAGCAACTACGAGAAATTTATCGCCACTCACCTTGCTAGAATTGATAGGATTTTGCAGTCAACTCCTAGTCCTGGAGCT
>CAODLS011139033.1:0-13112 GCA_948243855.1 Flueggea neowawraea
CACTAAATGGAGGACCTGAAGGTGCCCAAGTGGCAATTTCAGGGTGCTATGCAGGTCCAATCTTCAACATTCTGTTTGGCCTGGGCTTATCACTTGTTGGCTCATCTTGGCACCAGTACCCATCATCAGTTATAGTCCCTAAAGACCCATACTTGCTTGAGGCATTAGGGTTTTTGGTGGGTGGTTTGGTTTGGGCACTTCTGGTTCTGCCAAAGCGAGATATGAAGCTTGATGTGGTGCTTGGTGGAGGGCTCGTAGTTGTTTACCTCACAGGTGTGTCTTTGAGGCTGGTTCAGACACTTGGCTCTCTCCAATTTCATCCCAAGTCCTAACTGATAGTAGTTATTAGTGAATCAGTAAGTTCATTAATGTTTGTAAATTAGTAAGTTACAAAATGACAGTTACTGCCACTGACTATTCACTTTGTCACTATGTAGAAAATAGAAGTCTCATGAACTTGACTACTCTTTTATGGGAAATGAATGCTCTTTTTTTCAAGTTTGACTGTTGCCAATAAAATAGTTGATATAGTTGAGAGAGGTTGAATTGATAAGAGCATCGTTGTATTAATTATCTATAATATTATATTTAATTTATCTTTTTATTATTTATTTTGAAATTTAAATTTGATTTACCTTCTTAAATTATTAATTGATATTCTACTATTAATTAAAAAAATGGAGAAGAATGAATAGTAATTTCATAATTTTGAAGAGATATTAATATTATTCGCTCATTCTATTTTTATTGTTTTGCTAATAAAATATTAATTAATATGTTGAATAAACGGAGTGCTATACAAATTTTAAGACAAATTAATGTATAAAATAAAATAAAATATATTTTTTGAGGAGGATTGATGAAGACATGTTTCTAAGAGCTCTTCCAACTTATTAATACTGAAGTCGACTTTAACATTAACTGGTCGAAAAAAAACAAATAAAATGACTTGTAAAGAATTAAAAGAAACGTCGGTATGAGCAATGATGAAGACAAATATATTTCTTGGTAAACTATTATTTACTTTTATTAAAAATTAAATTCTCAAACTCTCAACATTGAAATTGACTTCAAATCAATGAGCTATAAATCCGACAAACATATTAGGCAGTATAATAAAAAAAAGAGTGTGAAATGGACAAGTAATATCGAGGATTGGTAAGTTAAAAGGACTGAAATGAAAAAAATAATATGCATTAAAAAAATATGACAAGTTGCTGTCTTCTATCTAATCAACAATGGACTTGGAGTCAATTTTGCTGCTTTCATTAATTTTGTCACAATGTGTATGTCACCAAACAACAGAGTTTGGTTTGGTCCCAACAAAACGCTCATCAACCTTACCGTCAAAATTTTCTGCTGCAATGGCAAATCTATTTTAGTTTAACCAAAGACGAAACCCAATTGGCTCAATTTGATACTGAAATATATGAAACAGAGCCGATTCATTATAAAAATTTGAATTTCTGAACACGTAATTCGTTCTTTTGTTTTGAGTTCTCCCTCTACGGATTTAGCGGTAACCTCAGATTCCACATTTCGCACTCAAAATACAACTCCACTTTAATTAATTGAACTTTCATGAATAAGAAGTTGGAGCATCAGGTTCAAAACCTTCTTCAACATTAGGAGGCCATCCACTTACTCGTCAACTTATTTAGACTCGTCTCACAAGTAAATGACACCACTCACCTCAATCCTGCAAGCAGTAGCGGAATCAAAATTTGATTCAACAAAGGATGATTTCTACAGTGTTTAGGACGGAGTTCATAAACACTAATTACGGCACTACTCCATCCTATGGGTCTGTCTGCCTGACAATAGGTGGCGGCCATGGATGCCGCTCCATATATAGTTCCGCCACTGCATGCGAGGTACACCTCGAAGCAAGTGGCAGCAAAAAAATTAGGGTAAAAACATTTGTCATTCTTGTGTTATATTGAAATCTATTATTCGGTCTTTAAGTTTTGAAAAACCTACTATATCATTCCCGAGGTTCCACAAAACGTTCAATCATTTGTGCATGTCCATTAAATGAAACATATTTTGACAAAAAATCTATTTTACCCTTATCCCTTCACTCTCAATCTTTTTTTCAAAACACTCTCTCTTTCTGTCTTCTACTCTCTCGAGTTCACCACCTCCACTGCCGCCATTATGTTGCTGTAACTGCTTGTCCAATGATCCATAACTCCCACTGGCCATTCCAAGTGCAGTCATTGTCTCTCCTTAAACCCCAAACAACACAATTCCCCTGTCATTTCATCTCCACTTCATCAACAACCACAACTTGATTTCTCCAACACCAAGAACCGCAACAGATTAATCAAGACCCACTTCACCAAATTGTGAAAAAAAAAACTAACCTTTATCTCTTGATTATGGTATCCAACATAAAAGAAAAAAATGGCCAAGATCAGTGACGGACGCAGAAAAAATTTCATTCGGGAGCACCATTTATATATAATTAGTGTTTTGTGTACGTGCATTGCACGTTATTAAAGTGTTTTTATTTATAATTTAATTTTTAAAAATAAATATATCCCTTTTGCGTTCTTTACCACCCCAAATAAACAGAAAATTGTTGACGATGTTCCTTGGACTCATAAACTTCGTGTATAAATAATTGAAAAAAGCTATAGTTCCATCGATGGCTGCTGTTGTTGGCTCAAAGCAAGTGATAAAAAAAAATGGATTGGCTCTGAAACAGGGTAGACACGAACCCAACCCTAATTCCCATTTTCGTTGATTCTTTCCAATTGTCGTCGCCCATCTCGCTTTTTCCTCCTCTCTCCGATCTAGTGGTTCACTCCTCTGTCTCTCTCTCTCTTTGCTCGATCTCCTCTTCGACCATGTGCTTTCAAGCCGTCTCGTTTTGCCGCCGTCACCAGCTTTCCTATTGTTGCCGCCACTTCAGTTTGGCTTTAATTATAGAATTTAAATTCATTTATAGTGTGAACTGTGAAATAAGACATTTTGTATTTGTAACTGATAATTATTCAAACTTTCTTTAGCAAAAAGATATGTGAATAATTCATAAAAAGTTAGCTCATGCAACATTATTATAATATAGATTTTTTATTTTAAATCTATTTTTTGAGCATTATTTTCATAATATTGTAAGAACATGACAAGCATTTTTTTACTATATTTTTGCTATTTGTGATCTAATTAAATTAAAAAATAACATAACACCCAGTTGTAAAAGTCAGAATAAGTGCATTGTGAGTTAGAGGAAATTGTGAAATTATCTAATATCATTTAGGGATAATTTTGATATTAAAATTTATTTTATTTCAAATTTTATGTCACATCAGTAAAACTGACGAAATCCTTGACGGTGAACGAACGGTTGAACGTTCCATAAAACTTCGGGGATGGTAGAGGAGGTTATTCAAAACTCAAGAATTAGAAAACAAATTTCGATATAACGGCAAAGATTTTTATCCAAAAATTTATTGAACTCAAATAGAATTGCAGCAGCAAAGCTGCAATTACAGATTAAAAAAATATACTATCATATATTTTGTTTTTTAATTTGGCGAGAAAAAAAAGTTGAATTATTTCTCTTCGCACTCATTTCTTATCCTCCTCCGTCACCTTAAAAATCATCTATTGACCATTTCCCTCCTTTATCTTCCCCATTTTTATCCAAGCATAATTTTGAACCACTATCAGTTTAATTTGTAAACGAGTGAAGCAAAATTGATGAAGTGGGTGGTTTGGTACATGGAGATTGTGGTCCAGAGTCAATGTGTCATATCCTGTTCGATCTGGAAGTCATTGTAAGCACGACTTAGTTATGGTAGCAACGATAGACAAAACACAGCTGCAATGAAATGGCAGAATTTTGGAGCTCTACTCGTTATGGTGATCTTATGGCCTTTTATTTACATCAGGGAATTGGGAATATACCCTAAAGGATATAAAATGTAAAGGGAAAATAATTTTCAAGTCTGTATACTTAATTAATAGATAAGTCTTTGTATTTTCTAGACGTTACAGTTTCTGAAACTTAATTTTAACAGACCGAGTAAATAAAATTACAAAATAACTATATTACCCCTCCTTAAAAATTAAAACCCAGAATGGATCGTCGTTTGTTCTCTTCTCTCTCACCCTTTCTCTCTCGTAAGCCAAAGCTCTGGATCTTCTTTCTCCTTTATTCTCTCACTCGAACCCGTACCAAAATCCAACAAATCCACCAAAACCCTGATTCCCGAATTCTATCACCACCGTCACATCCTCCACTATCCCCACCGTCACATCCTCCACTATCCCCACTCTCTCGTCCATTAACACCAATGCTTCAGCCCTGGTTTGTTCAGAGACAGAGCCGAGCTGGATACAAGGGTTCGAGCTGTTCGGCGCTTCACCTCCATGGTGAAGTTTTGACTTTGAAGTTTGGTATGGTTGAGAATTTGGAGAGGGAGAGTTGTTGTAAAGGAAGAGCATCGAATAAAGGATTAAAGATGAGAACAGAGAAGGTCAGTGGAGGACGAAGACGAGAGAGAGAAGGGGCAGATCCAGATCTTTGCAGTGAAATCGACGACGGAGAAAGGTTGAGAATGGAGCGGAGAAAGCAGATCCAGTGCTTTTGCTTATGAGAGAGAAAAGGTGAGAGAGAAGAGAGCAAATGAGGATCCACGTTCTCTTCCTCTTCTTTGGCCACTGCAAGTTTGATCTATGTAATGGCAATGGCGGCCACGGCTAGGGTTTTGAAGAACCTAGTTGCCGTTTGTTTTGTTGAAATTACACACCAAGTTCCTTGTTTTTTTCAAATCTGGGTTTCGATATGGGTTTTTGGTTGTATGCGTGTTGCCTTTTAATAGCAGAAAAAATGGTTGATTATTGTAAATCTTAATTTTCTTCTTGGTGCCAATTGAAAAGTATGAAGCTTTTGGTTGGAGGCTTGTTGATGTGCGACATATCTCTGAGCAATTAGGTGTGGTTCAAAAATGCTATCTCTGAGATGGGTGAATTCTCTGTTCTTGTTCTTAGTTTTCATTTCAATTAATATTTCTACTGTTTCAAGCTAGCTAGGATTCTTTTGTTCTTGAACCCAGAAAACACAAACAGAAAAGAAGTTAAGATCTGGATTTTTTTTTTGCCACAAAGTCACCTCCTTTGTGAAAATCAAAACTCAAAGCTTCAATCTTTAATATGAATCAGAAGCTAAACGACACACGCATAAATCAAAACCAGAAAAATAGAAGCTTGAATCAGCAACAAAAGATTAATACGAGCAACACAAGAAGAAGAGAAGTAGAAAAAAAAAAATAGAGTTTGAGGGGCTCTTTAAAATTTTATTCAAACAAAAAAATTAAACACGTCAGCATTTTATTAGCGAAATACTAACATATTAGTAACAAAATGACTTAAGTGTAACTCAATTTTTCATCTCAAGAACGTGTACGCAACATCTTAAAAATACAATAATTTATCTACTAATTAGAATAAATGTCAAGACTTGAAAATTATTTTCTCAAATGTAAATGCTCATGAGTACATACTTCACGACTAAGGAATGGCAAGATTCGAGAATACCTAAAATCTATCGGGACCAACGCTACAGTGAGTCCTAGAATTGAAGGGCTGATACCAATAATATACCCAATTGAAACCAGTTCTTCTGCAATAATGTAAGTCCAGGTTACACTCATCAAGAACCCACCGGCAAGCCATGGAAATAAACATTTGCTTGGTGGGTTAGACTTTTTTGTTGTCACCTAAGCAAGATTTCCAAGAACCATTCCTATCATTCCTGCTGCCATGTAGGTCACTAAGCTTCCTACGTTAGCAAAGCGGTTTGAGGTTCTTAGCACCTATTTAGTTGAAAAAAAATTTCATTGTTTTTTAGTTAACAGAGATGAAAAAAGGAAAAACTTATAAATTTTTTTATTAGTAAATATATTTTTTAAATGTTTTTAATGTTTAAAAAATAAAAATAAAACAAAAAACAAAAAATTGCTTTTTAAACTAAACAAAACCTTAATTTTTCAAGAAATAACTTGTTGGAAAGAGTCGGTAAAGAACTTTTTAACATAAGGCTCATTTGGCATGAACAATATATGAGCATATAATATATGGTGTATAATTACTTTTTTCACTATTTATTTTTACCAATCATTAGAAAATATTATATATTATATGCTACGTTGTCAAACGAACCCATAGTTAAATTATAAAATGCTATTTCAAGAACATTAAAATTAAATAACATGGTAGATTGCATGGTGTCACTTTTTTCTTCCCTTTTTACCATCAAAAGCTAGGGATGGGCATGGGTCGGGCCATGCCCTAAAACTCCAGCCCGGTCGATCAGGCCGAACCGGCCCGCTGACCTATTTTTTAAAAAACATATTAAAATTTTTTATTTTTTTATCAAAATATAATTTAATATATACTTTGTTATATAAATTATGTTTTAATAAATATTAAACAACTTTTAAATTTATAATTGACATCATTTTTTTAATTTATAACACATAATACATTAAATTAATATTAATACATTACTTATATAAAATATATATAATATATATATACCGGCCGGATTGCCTGACCTCACCCTTAACCCAAATCTAACCCTATTTTTTAAAAAATATAAAAAGATTGGACCGGACCGTGAGCCTTAAAATACTGGCCTAGGCCCATCTTTGTTCAATAGGCCAAAATGCCCATCCCTATCAAAAGCCAATCATATTTTAATGAATGGTTCCCATTTATGGGCTCCATTCATTCCTCAATTATTTGATATGAATATTCATTTTCAATGTGGTATTGACACTTCAACAAATCTATGTACCTCTGACATTAAACACTTTTGACAGATGGACTGCCACTTTGCTTTCCCCATCTCTTCAGAAATTAAGGTTATAAGGACAATTTATTTAATTACGTGCCAACAATAATTCAAAAAATATTATATTTAAAATAAATTAATATCTACTAATTACCCTCATAAAATAAATACAATTATATAATATTTTAATAATTTATTAATTAACATCTAATTAATAATATTATATAATTATTACTAGCATTCAAAATATATATTTTTAACTGCATAAAAACTTAAAAAAAATTACATATAATTTAGAATAATTATAATATATAAATGTATATATATATATATATATATATATGGTTACACGATTGGATTTTGATTTTAACGATTTTAATATATTATTAACCGCATACAAATTAACGAATTTATAAAAGGATTAATTATTATTTTATCTTTATATTATAGCGTATTAATTTTTTTTATCTCTCATTTTTTAAAAATCTCATATTTCATCATGTCGTTGGACTCCATTTCTAAAAATTAACTAAACATGTGTAAAGAAAATTATACACTTACACGTCAGCCATCGTCTCCTCTTTCATTCAGACTAACCCATCTCTCTCTCCCTCTTCTCTCTCACCTCCTTCTCTCTCAAGGCTTTCACTCATCACCTCACACTCTCTCTCCTCCCACCTGCTCTCTCTCCTTCACCACCGTTCTTCTCTCTCACCTCCCTCTCTCTTAAGGTTTTCGCTCCTCCCTTACACTCTCTCTTCTCCGACCTGCTCTCTCTCCTTCACCACCATTCTTCTCTCTTTCTTTCTTTCCTCCCACACCACATATGCTCTCTCTCTCTCTCTCTCTCTCTCTCTCTCCCCCCCCCCCCCAATGTCCGTCGAAGATGAAAGCGAGTTGGAGCCTAAGGATTCACAGATCCAGTCAACGACAGCATCGATCGTGAACGAAAGCGGAGCCCAAAGATTCGTCGATCCAGTCGACAGTGGAATCCATCATGAACAGTCCCATCGCAGATCTAAACGCGATGGGTTTCCACCGATGGCGACCTCGTTGTCCAACTTATAGAAGCGCGTCACAGATCCAAATGCGGTGGTGGTTTTGTCGTTGCTCTTCCCCTTCACCGCTACGTGATCTTCGTCTTTGCTCCAACTATTGCGAGCTACTTTTGATTCTAGCAGCAGTGTCAACACCTGGAACTCTAGTTGATGATGTTGATGGCCATGATTTACGAGAAACAAATGAAATTGATGGCTTAGACACCTTAGCAACAGAAGTTTTTGGGCTCTCAATTCTGTGATTTGCCAGCTGAGATTGATGTTTGGTTAACCTGTGTATTAAGAGAAATGGGAAATTTTTGGGCTCTCAATTCTGTGAATTCTGGGTTTGGGTTATTGAGTTGTTAGAGGAGGTTTTTGTTAGTGGAGGATTGTTTTCTACTTCATTGGAATTTCTGAAAATTAATGCTTAATTGGTGATTTTGTTAAGTGTTTGAGCTTGTTGTAAGTTTAAATGCTGTAATTCTATGTTTGTTGTCAGATTAGGGTTTGCTTGACTTGGGTTTTCTTGCAGGTTGAAGTCGAGAATTTTTGCGTTGTTTTCTTTGAGTGTTGTGTTCTTGGTGGTTGGCTTTTTGGTATCAGGTTGTATGGCCTGTAGTTTACAGATGTTGGATTCTCAAAGAAGAAATGTACCATTTGTTTTTTTGAATTTGCTTCACAGGAAAAGCCTAAATGAATGTGTGGTTTTGATGAGTGTGGTGCTGATGACTCTATTGGTTTTGGGTTTCAGTGGGTAATTGTGGTGTTATGTCGTTTGAGGGGGAGAGATTCAATAGGAATTGATGAGTGAGACAGAGAGAAAGAAGGAGAGGGGAAAAAATAGAGTTACAAGGGCAAAATCGTCTTTTGGACACGTGACATGTGTCCCACAAATTATGTAAGCATTGCTGATGTGTCCCGTCAATTTTAAAAAATGACATTTAACGACAGGGATGAAATATAAGACTTTTTAAAAGTGGGATAAAAACAACTAATACGCTGTAACATGAATAAAATAGTAATTAATTTTTTATAAAATTATAATTTGTAACCAATTTGAATTTAGAAAAGAACGTAAATTGTGGTGCAATTGCCAGTAAATTGGACGAGTTTTGCAGCCCACCAGATAAACCTTACACCCCTGCTAAGTTCGTCAGGCAACTGCCACCTACCATGCCTTCATCATCATGGACTTTAGAAAATCGAGAGATATCAGAATCTGAAATATTAACCTCAGGGAATACATCTACCAATGACAAATCGTTAGTTCAAGAATCATGCCAAAAAGCAAAGGTACATCCAGAACCTAATCTGTAGTCAAACAAACTTTTCACATCACTTCTCTGCTTCAACAAGTTATTCCAAGACCAGCTAGCATCCATAAGTTTAGTGAGCCTCCAAAAACTCAATCTTTTCGGCTTAGTGTGCGTCACCCACTCAGCCCACAACGATATCTTTGTCACAATAAGATCCCACATTTGCTTACTGATTGCAGCCTTGTTCCATACTACAAGTTCTTTGACTCCCAATCCCCTCTCACTCTTCGGTTTACAAACAGATTGCCAAGCCACTTTTCCACTCTTACCACCCTGCTCTTTACCAAACCAGAGGAAATCTCTACACTTTTTATCAATTTCATTGATCATTGAAGCAGGTAATACAAAAATAGAACACCAGTAGACTTGGAGACTGCGAAGAATAGAGTTAATAAGCTGAGGACGACCTGCATAAAATGAAAACTCAGCTGTCCAGCAGTGTATTCGAGATGTCTAGTTGTTGTAATACTTAGCTTATTAATGGAATTAGCCCATCTCTTTTCCACTAGACTGGGATGGTTAAACTTAAAAAGGTGTCACTGTGTTCCTGAGTTAGTCTGGCTAAGTTAAGAGGCGTGTGGTTTGGGTTTTTTTTTTTGAAAAAAAAAATATACATTGAGTATGTGTGCTAAACTAAAAGACTGTACAATTTTGATGGCACATAATGCAGTAACTTTTAGCTTAAAAAAAGTAATGCCTGTATCAACCTTTTTTTTTTGTTTTGAAAAAGGATCAATGGTAGCTTCATGCCTTCTAGGATCAGGTCTGTGAGTTTTAACTTATTAGAATGTCATATTCAAATTCTTGTATAGAAGACATCCACCACCCAAAGTGGCCTCTACTTTACTTGAGAAAATGAGGGTGGACCAACAACCATCAAAAGATCCTAGTCGTCATTCATAAGGACCAACTCAATATTAACTTTTATAACTACTAAAAAACTATCAAGTGTCTTTGAATTCATTGAATTTTAATCAGATTAACACCTTAAAAACAACAGATATTAAACACCTATTAACCTATATAAAAAAAACAGATCTTAAACAACAAGTTAATAATGGCAGAGGTGTTTCATTATCAGTTCGAAGATTTATAGGTATGGGGAAGCATCAAAATTTTATGATCACGTGATATAAAACTTGTTAGTATTTGATGATCACAAAACTCCCAACTTGTATGAAAATATGGAACACAAACTCATCATGACCAATAATGCTTTTTTTTTCGAAAGAAACATTAAAAAAATTTGGCGAGGATTCATGCATTGTCGGGCAATTTGCATAGAATGTATCCAATAATGTATCCAATTTTGAACGTCCATGTCTGCTACTTGCGAGTCGTCCTTTCTTAGTACTCTCCAATTTATATGACCAATTCATCAATTCAAATTCAATTTAAATTTTAATGAAAGATAACGGTACCTCATGAAATATTATTGATAGCCCTCATTTGTGACGGAAAAATACCGTAATTACAATCATAAAGCTTATCAACAAATAAAAGAGACCTAAGTTGATTCAATAAATAAATTCAATTCAAATTTAACTTTAGATATATAAATTATAATTTGATTATGAATTATTTTCTATACTTAACCTGCTGTTTTTTTTCTTTTACATTCATCATTAATCATTTTAGAGCCTTGCTTAGTTGAATTTTTCGAAAGATTACTAGGTGAAAAATTTCTACTCAAAAGTCTATTTATCACTTTTTTTTAGTGAAAGAGGACGACACCTCATTAGCTTTTATTAATAGCTATCACTTATGGCGAAGGAATACTGTGGCTACAAAAATAAATTTTATCATAGTACAAAAGGTTCAAAAGAACACACGGAAGAGAAATGAAATCATGAGGACCAAAAGACTGAGAAAGGCTATGTTTGGCAATCCAATCCGCAACAAGATTACCATCCCTACTCACATAACACAGAGAGGAATTAGTCATTTGGAGCAGAGATCTTATCTGCCTAATCAAACCTTGGTAATGACCACACCAATATAAAGTGGAATTACAAATATCCACAGCAAGTTGTGAATTTGAATTAATAACAACGCAAGACCAATTGTGTTCCAAAATAAGAGATAGTGCACTAAAAATGACATTAAGTTCTGTTACTAAAGGCGAAAGAAAACCCAATCGAATAGTATGACACTTTATTACAAAACCAGAGACCAAAGCTTGTTTGGAAAAAGAAACAACCCCATCCACATTGATACAAATGCTTCGGCTAAAAATCTTGTTAGTAGTATATGAATATTTTTGTCTAACAGTTAAATTGCTAACCAACTTATCACTTTAATCTACTGGAATAAACACACCGCATATTCACGATGAAATAAAAATGTATCACTGGCTCGCTACCAGATATACCTTAATCTACTAATTATATATACAATCTATCATATCAATCTATAAAACATCCCAAGACTTAATCCAACTTAATAATCTACATCATCACGTTATTATCACAAAATATAATACATCCACGTTATTACCCTCAAATTTTAGGCCATTCGATCGTATAATTAGATATCAAGCTTTGTCCAATAATTTTAAAGCAAACTCTTCACTTGTTTTCTTGTATTTTTAATTTGGAATATCTTCTAAAGAATTTAAATTTACTTTAAAGTTTGAATAATGTTAGAAATTAATTGGTTTTGGTTGTACATCATCTTAATTTTTTTAAGAAAAAGAGATAAATGATTGATATTTTTGGTCAAATATTAATGATTTTTTGGATAAAAAAAAACCAATAATTGCTCACACTTGCGTGCATTTGCCACGTAGATATATTTTGTCCAACTCGAGCTGTCTAATTCACGTTCAACATATTGTTTTTTCCATTTTTTTCCAAAATAGTTGGGATATCATTGAATAATAAATATATATGGACCAGTAAAGATAGCTTGATAAATTATTAATAATAAATATGAACCATGAAATTGGCTAATAAAGTTAAGAAATAAGGTGTTTTGTTCAATCGAATCATTGTACACATGCGTATCCATTTGAAATTGTATAAATTGGTGATACATTTTTATTAATTATATTAGAAGTCGTTCGATTAAGACATTCGAAATCGTTGAAGTTGTCTTTGGTGTCAGCTGTGCATTTATGATTTTCTTGAACTTTTTTTTTGTTTGATAAGTAGTATTTTCTTGTCGAGGTAAAAAAAAGTATTATTTTCTTGAATTACCTTTCCTAACCATGAGTACTTGATGAGTGATCATATGAAAATATTTGTATTTCAATTTATAGAAAAGAATATGTTCAGAGCAAAGTGACCTAGTTGAGTGGCAATTAGACCTATGTCGAGATCTTTAGGTTTAGGGGTCGAAGCTCATTAAAGTTATGGGATTTCAGGGTAGTTTAAGAAAAAGATGTACTAGTACAAAAAAGGACAATATGTTCACGTTGTAAAAAAAAAAAAAGAGAACATGTTCGCCAATGGCTTGTATCTAGTGGTATTGGAGTTGTCTCAAGAGTAGGATTCAAAGTTCTATTTCCAATAGAAGCAAACTAAATGTTAAACATTATTAAGTTAAAAGTTGAACTATTAAAAATTTAGCGAAATTGGAGTTGAATTGTATAAATGGACATAAATAAAAAAAGAAAAGAAGGAAAAAATAAATGAGAAAAAAAAAAGCCAAATTTATTTTATGATTCTTATATTTTATGCTGTACAACAATAGATATCATCAAAAACCCTAAAATTTTTAGGTAATGAAGAACCTATTTATTATATTAATCAATCCCCTTGAAGTTTCAAGACACCAAGAACCCTAGCAAGCCTCAAAGTTAGAAAGCACAAGTAAATAGCCAAGAGACCAACTCCAAGAAATCTATCTAACCTCATATTCTTCCTTGGCAAAATCACAATTGCCCAAAGTAACCCTCCCATCAAGAACCCTAAAGTCTCATAAAGAGAGGTGTCTTTAGGGATTTCATAT
>CAODLS011139053.1:0-11976 GCA_948243855.1 Flueggea neowawraea
TTTGGATTCACTTTTAAAGTCCACTTTGAGTTAGGCGAATCCATGTTGGTCATCTCAATTATTTAGACAAACTCAATAATTGAAAAATATATTCAACATATAAAATAGTGCATATTAAATTAAGAAAAATCAACATAACAATAAGCCAAAAAATAATAAATGAAATCAATATCATTTATTGAACCAACATGATATCCGAACAATCAATTTCAACGTTAATACACGTACATTAACATTTTTCAGCATTCACACACGAATAATGCTTAAATATCATCAATATAATTCCAAACTCATATAGCACTAAGTTTATACCTACCAATTTGGATACATAATGGACCACAATTCAATATATTATAACATAATTCAAAAGTGGTTGTACCAACTTTTCGAAGAATTCTATAAATCAAACGACCATAAAGTTAATTTATCACTTCTCATGATCTTTCTTCGCATCATGGTTTAATATTTGACATACCAATGTCAAAACATTTTTATTTACTAGAATCTCCAAGTATTTTTTCAAGATACTTAGGGAATCATGTTTCTATAAAATTATAGTATGAACTAATACCTTTAACCAATATTGGTGATGAGAATCATAATCTCTTATGAAATAAGCGAACCTTCATCATTTATGCACACTTATGCACAATCCCAAAATACTTGTTTTAGGAGTCGTGCAAATTCTCCCTTAATTTGCACTTCCTTCGATGCAACATGGTTTTACCTCATTCACATATTCGTAATAAATTACAAATAAAACGGGTATATACGCACTCACGTATTCTCCAAATAATTTAAATCTCATTACAATTATCTAAATGAGAAACATATTTGCATATTTTAAAATTAATTATTTTGAAAACTAATTTTCAAAATAATTTTTGGCAGAAACTACATTTTTCACAATTTTTAAACCACTTTTAATATCCAAAAATTTGGAAAAATAGTTTTGGAACTCAAAAAATTGTGAAAAATATGTCAAAAATTTCAGAAAAATCTAAATTTTAATTATGCAGAAAATTTTATAAAATTTGGAGGTTGGAACACGTGTCATGCACCAACACGCGCCACATGTCTATCCCAAGCGCGATCACGCGCTCAGCATGCAAAAAACGCACAACTCCAGAATGCCGCCACATATCGTAGTTGCGTGGAAACGTGTATCATAATTTCATTGGTCAAAAATTCAATGACGTGGATAACACGTGTCATCGTGACGTGTGTGACACATGGTTGTAATGCCACGTGTCATAGTTACGTGGATGACACGTGGCGATAATGACACGTGGCGGATTCTCATTAGACCACGTGGCTTGTCTATCCAAAAATTCTTTCAAAAGATTCTACCACGTGTCGACTTCTGATTAGGCCACGTGTCACATATGACACGTGTCGGGCATTGATTGGTTGCCGACAATGAGTTCACGTAGTCCGCAAGTGACACGTGGCGATCTATGATTGATCCACGTCTCGGTCAACTTGACAGAAGTTATTGATCCGCCAAGTGTCGCATTATGAGTGGGCCACTTCGTCATTCTTATCAGATGAAAAATTCATCTGTAAACTTCTCACTCAGTATTTTTCGATCGGGTTTTCGTCGATTTGAAGACCTTCCCGATAGAATTTTGCAACGAAACTTGGGCAACTAATATTTATGAGGTCGCTGATCTCAAAGCTTTTATCAAAATTTCAAAAATCTAACTTTCAGTTTTCGGCTTCGGACGGACTCGAACAAAAAACGACGTTCGGAACAAAAAGTCAAACACAATAAATTCACGGTAGATATTACTGACAGAGACCAGCAAGAATTTTGAATCATAATCCAAAATTCGTTCTCTACTCTAATACCACTAAAAGAATCTAGCTACCGGTTTAACAAATAAACAATATATAATAGTAAATTCGAGTTACCTACCTCAATTCTAGCGAAGCTCGATCCAACCAGCAGCGGAAGATATTAAGGTCATGATCGATTCTATGTTGGTCTCGCGAGCAAACCACGGTCGGGTTGGCGACAGGAGTGCTCGTCTGTTTCACAGCCTAAATGCCACGCGAATCGGGACCATCGACGGACGAGGAGCGAATGGATAGAGAGGCTTCCTTTCCCTCTCTCTCACATTTTTTGTGTGGGCATGGAATAAATGGAAGAACTCTCTCTCTTCTTTCATATATATAAGCCTCTAAATGGGCCTAATGGGTCATAAGCTCAATGGGCTTTGCACAAGGGCATTAAGGGTCCATTTCAATTAGGTTAGCCAATTGGTCTAAGTCCATCGTTCCGGTTTACACCTTTATCAACCGAGTTCGATCCACTCGTCATGGACAGATCGTTTTTTCCAACAATATACTTCCTGCAAGAGAACAGTCAAACTAAAGTAGAAAGGGTAATAGAAAAAGAAAAAAAGTAAAAGGTCAAATTGCGGCCTCAAAAGAACTTTGGCGAATAACAATTGAAATCACAAAATATGTACCACCAAACTTGGACTTATTAATTAATCTTGGATGTATCATGTTAATTGAACAAGTCAGAATCAAATCTAATGGTAGATAACTTAAATAGATGGTGATATTAAAAGACACGGACTAAAAAAAGGAATGATTTAAAAAAAAGGAATAAGCATATATTATAACAGTAGTGAAGTCCACTTAACTATATGTAATCAGCATTTCTCTTTCACTATATACATACTGCGATATGAAACACACATAAATACAATTAGTATTAGAATCATTTTCAATATTAAAACTCAAAAATTTGATTGTTAAATGTACACGAAAATATAATGAATTATATGCTCAAAGATTTTTTTCTATACGCTCACTTTTGATCATCTCCAACCTATTTTTTCTGTCTCTTTACCCACATCCCGGCCCCTACCCGCAAAAGAAATATCTGTTATGTTACATGTTCAAGAAGAGATTTCAAGCAAAATATCTATTGTCACCAGCTTCAGGGACATGAAAATCTATCTAGTAGTTGGTACCAACAAACTACAAATCTACAATTCAACATAATACTAATAACGGTCACAGAATAGTCAAAACATTTACTTGAATTAACAAATCAAAAATAGAAAGAAAGAAAAAAAAAGGATGATCATGCGAGGAAAACTTTGTACAGCGCAACAGAATCAATTAATATACTAAATTAATGAAAACTCTATATATGGACGGTGATTTGAAGATAATTAATAAATGGAATCTACTTTTAATTTGAACCAGAACCAATATCCTCATGGATCGCTTTCTAGAACTGAAAGGACTTGTACTCTATATGTTCCTTACAGAGAATAGAGAGGCTAACAAAATATATGGCAATATATGTAATTCAAATATATAGTTGTCACACACAATTTTATATATATATATATATATAAGTACGCCAATTATTTCCTGTTTTTAGAAAATGACAACTTAATTTGAGGATGTGATTCATGTGATAACTTTTAATCAATCAATTGTCGTTCTTCTATCAATTTCTCTGACCATCCTGGTAAGCCACAGAATCTTATACAGAATAAATTTTGTCTACAGTATTGGTCCAATTTTGTGACCGACCATATTTGTATGTGCATAATTCTGTCACTTTAGCGCCTAATTATTTGTTATCTGTCAACTGCAAATGATCAATTAGTACGATCCAAACTTTGCATTGAGCCAAACTTTACAATCACAAAAGGGCGAAAATGAGTATGACATAGAAAGATTAATATATAATAACCAGATGATCCAAGAAAAATGAAAGAAAAAGGCTACATACCCAATATGATCTTCCAATTTTGATATTTATTTTTAAGTGATCAATATATTTACACTACCAAAAAAATTGGCGCTAGATGGCACACTCATTTGTCATGTGTCTTGAGACAAGCGCACCACTTACTGCACATACTCAACTTATTGCGCTGCCCGCAAGTCACAGTTTAGCTTACCAGTAAGCATCTTGTCCATCCTGTGTATCACGACAAACGGGTCAGGACGTATATTCAGTTGGACCATGGTGATGATCAGGACATAAATATCCCAAAAACGTCTGCATCTTACTCAAACTTACCAACACAACACGTGCTCCAGATTTTTCCATAAAGAACTATATTCCAATGGCCATATTTAGCATTCTAATTCTATTTTCAAGTAATTTCTTTGAATATCCTAATTCTTATTTAGTTATCTTTCCAGCTAATTACGGCATCTCCTTGAATTTAAAGTTTCTTTATATTTAGTATTCAAAACCATAAAAATGTTGGTTAAAATAGAAATTTGAACCAATTTACTACAACGATCGACTTGATGATTCTAATTAACACATTTGAAAGAATTAGAATGTTCCAACGTCGTGTTGTTTTATTAATATATTTGAATATATGATCACTCAATTATTTTATTAATTCATAATATATTTTCAATACCAATAAATTTTTAATTTTTGAATCAAAATAGTGTAAGTGAAATGGTATAAGGAAGATATCTTATTAGTGGGATCAAATCGTTTTCAATAATATTTGAGTCATGGCATTAGTGACTATCCAAATATACCCTATAAGTCTTTCTTATTTCCCTTGTATTTTCCCTGGTATTATAGAAGATATTCTTTGTGTTTGTGACAAGAAAGTGCACGACAATGAGGTGTTAGTGCATCGGAGGTACCAAAGATCTTTTGACTGTTGAGTTGGTATACGATACATTATCATACAAAACATTGCTAGATACAAATCAATTGGGAATTGCTAGACAGTATTTGAGTGATAATATAGATAAAAATAAAAGTAGTGGTTGCTTTTTTTTTCCTTCCCAAAAATAATGATACTTTTAATTAAGTACCATGTAACTGCTTCCAAATCAATTGACGAGTTTTAAAACGAAAACTAATGGTAACAAATATACATAAAAAAATTATTGGCTTCTAAAAGTATATAATTTTTTGACAAAATGACAAATGAACATAAAGAATAATAACGTTCTTAACTTGCAACAATTAGAGCATCGTTAATCATTTATAGCTAAAACATTTTGAGATGTTTTCCATAGATTAGAAGATTTAATTTCTTTGTTTTTTTTATAAGTATGGTTGGTATAATTTTGTACAAGCATTTCATGGTTTTTAGGATTATAATTTCATGATTTTGTACAAGATTTATAATTGAACTTATAAAAGGCAATTAGAGCATCGTGGCTTAAAATCTTATTTGTCTGATATTTTCTTTGTCTCCCTTTTCAGGATGGAAAAATAATTAAGTGGAGACGTGGAACCAGGAAATTGTCCTATATATAGAATTTTGGACGGTAAGATATATACTAAGATGCAGAAGCAGATAGCAACAACGAGACAACGTAATAGTCTTTTGATGTTGGGGTATATATCTCTTCAGTAAATGCATGGGTCCATTCAATGGCATCATGAATTTCCAACCTTAATAACCACGTAAGACACACTGTTCAAAAATTAATATAACATTCCCACCAAGTAAAAATAAATACCCAGATAATGTTAATGTAGTTTTGCCATAAACTCAATCTTCTTGTTTTCAGATTTTGGATTGATATATAGTTGAGTTTTGATGCTAAGATGTGTTCGTGCTAGTCTTTATCAAAGCTAACATAATTACCATTTTGTACAAATTTTATTATTTGAACTATATTTGTGAGGTTGAATCAATCGTTTATTTAAATATTATAGGTCAAAGATTGCACAGCTTTTTATTATAATGTTTGATATTTTTATTACAAAGCATTAATATTTTGAAACATTAATATTTTTATCATAGTATTAAAGTATGTGCTGTTAAACATTGACAGAATTAGTTGTGATATCAAAATTTAAATATTATTACTTTTTTCACACTATTTGATATTTTGAATCACTTTTAACTGAGGCATATTAGCATTTAACAAAAAATTAACAAAATTATGATTAATTTATGATAAAACTGAGAAGGTATTTGTTTTTGCTACATTAAAACTGGAATATATTTTCACTAGCTTATTGTTTGTTGAGAATATTTATGCAATCTATATCTAAAATATGCTATTTTCTCATTTAAAATTTTATTATACAATTTACTTCACAAAATCTACTTCAAACAAACAAACAAACAAACAAATCTTTCATATACGCTTTTGCTGAGTTATAGGCGATGATGAAGTTGATCGAAGGGTAAAACAAATAAATACGAACAAAATAGATCATATCAATAAGACAAAGCAAAGCCTTAACGTACATTCGTCTGCATGTATTTGTCCACGTGTTGAAACCCCAAAATAGATTTGCTTTGCATGCCATGTCTTGCTCTGAATTAATCATAAAAAAAAAAAAGGTTCAATATCTGTTAAGTTATTTTTTATTTTATTTTTTTATATCTGGCTAATCTTATATGAATCGGCCAGAATTTTTATAAGCGACAAAATTTTCTACCTAATTTTAGAGTTTCTCTATATTTAAGGACTTGAACTCAAAATTTATAAATTAAAAAAAAATTCAAACTACTCTACTACGACCATCAATAATATCTAATGTTAAGTCTTTAACACTGAATTATTACTTTCTTAAAAAAAAAACTGAATTATTAGTACCTTGATGAACCCTTCTCATACATTAATCAGGATTAATTAAAGGAAAACTTAGTTTGGTAAAGAAATCTTATCTACACCATTTACTTAGATTGGCAGCTATTTGAAATTCTAACTCCATTATAGTAATGATGTTGCTCCTTGTCTATCTTCTATGTATAAAAAGAGCCGAACTACAAATTTTATAATTGACAATACACAGTCAACCACGTATATTAGGGCATAAGTCGTTAATTTGGCTTTCTATAGGCAAAAATTAAATCCAGGTACTTACAGCTATTTTTTTCTAGCTAGATTTGAGCTAATAAACTACAGAGTTGGCTACTAATTTAGACTCATTAGCCTTATATTTAATCTCTAACACCAAAATCCCAGTTAATCAAACAATAAGTAATAAATGGAAAACAATCAACAAACAGAACTAGAGGAGGATAAAATAATACGTTTTTTTGAGATAGGACCAAAAAGATATCTGTGCTTTAACAATTAACAAACAGAACTATCCAGAGAAGAATAAATTAATGCATTTTTTGAGATGGAACCGAGAAGATAGTTATGCTTTAACAATCAACAAACAGAACTAGCTAGAGAAGAATAAATTAATGCATTTTTTGAGATAGAACCAAGAAGATATTTGTGCTTCTAAAGCACAAACACATTTTTTTGGAAGTGTAAACACATTCATCCATTAATTAATTAAAAACAATCACCTGAACTATAAAAATACCAAAAACAGAAAATGCCAAAGCTGATCGCAGTATAAATAAAACACCTGAACGGTGCAAATTAAAATAATATGACCGTCACATCCTGAACACTAAGTTTAATTATCTTAACTAATCGTCATTAATCCACAAATGTAGTTTCTTTACTATTTTGTAAAACAGTACAAATTAGTCATGTTATTCCTAGAGCTCTGTTAATTAAGGGTAAGAAAAGGTAGTCCGGCAAAAACAAAACCAATAAAAATTGAAAACCTTAAGTTTCAAAATTCCTACTCTACAAATACACACAACGATCATCAACTAGTAGTTTTTTGATCGACCTCTAATGAGACGTGCAAAAATACCCAAATCTCCCATCTGATGAGCTCGATCCCTAAACTAAAGGTTAAGGGGCTTGCCGACCAATGGGGCAAGGCCACGGCTCAATCACAACTAGTAGTCCAGTCTTATTATTTGTTCCTGAAATACAAAGTCCTAGCGGTGCCAAATATGCAACCGAACCGACTAACGTTGCGACAAATTAAAACCCGACATAATTAACAGTCGATAATAATAATAAAGAAACTTTTTACTATTAATAATTTATATACCCTTCGAAAAGAGAGAGAAAAGAAGAATTGAAAGATTAACCGCACCGTTTGGGACCAATTTCAATCAAAGAATAGTGACAACTCCAATCAATAGTGACTAGATCTAATCATTAACTCACAAAAGTAAACTACTGTAGGGCTAAAAATAACCAAACTTACCAATAATGAAGCCATAAGTTGACAAAAAGAAATGGAAAAATAGAGGAGGGGTGAAGAAGAGCATACATGGATTTGATGGTGGTGTTAGCAATAGCATCAAGGATGAAATATGAGAAGTTGTTAGATGTTCCCTTAGGTTTTGTTTGGAGAAACATATAAAATAGAGGTGCTTTGTGTATGCCATCTAATACAAGATAAGGATAGCTTATGGTCATTCGGCGGCTTATGTTAGGTCCGGCCCATTTTACTTTTAAGGAAAACCTTTTAGCTGTACCTAGATTCCCATATTTAAGGTTAAAAATCATACTCTTAAGGTATTATATACACATTTTTTAATCAAAAATTAAATATTTATTAATAATTTATAAATATTTTATTAATGAATTGTAGATTTATTTTATTTTTTTATTAAATAAAATTTTAAAAATAAAAATACTCCTAAAATCTTAATTCTTTTTTTTTTTATTTTTTTTCTTTTCTATTGCACATATTAATCTTTGTTGGTATTAATCTTATTAGAGGAAAAGATAATTTTTTTTATATAAACCATATTTTTAAGATTTTATTTTTCTGGTTTTAATTTGTGTGTCATTTGGCTTTTGATTCATATTAAAGATTGACACTTTGATTTTTGATTTTCTCAAACGAGGTGACTTTATGGCAAAAAAAGTAATTATTTTGGTCATTTATTTATGGGTTTCTTCTAAATTTTTCAGATCTCAGCTTCTTTTCTGTTTGTGTTTTTTTTGGGTTCAAGAACAAAAGAAGCTTGTAAAAATTTAAACCTAAAAGGAAATCAAACCTAAAAAAGAAACAAAATAAGACCATTAGGGTTCATCATCTAGTTAGAAGGCTCACCTTCTTCAACAACGAAAAAGGTATCTGTTGAAGCACATTGAACAAAAACCCAGAACAATCAAAATAAAGAAACCATTTTTTGGCAAGAAATCCAACAAAAATGACTGTATTGAAGCAAATTAAAGAAAACACAGTAACAATTTCGGGTTTGGTAGCCAAAAAGAGCTACAATACGAAGTCAAAATTTTCTGCCTCAAAAAATCAACCACCATTCTTCAACACGAACCCACAATTTTCTACCTCAAAAAATCAACCACCATCTCGTTCTTATCAACCACAGAATCTTATCTTTCTTTCTCCTCTGATCATAATCAACCATCAAAGCCACAAAATTCAAAAAACTTGTTCCATCCGACTACTTCGACTTCTCGGATCCACCCGATCTATCGACCACCGAACCACTTCGTGCTGTGTTGTTTCCAGAAGATTTCATTCTCTTGGCAAGTGAGAGAGTGAGAAGAGAGCAGCTGAGACACAAAGAGAGAGAGAGAGAGAGCGGTTGTGAGAGTTTTTGTAGAGGATTTGGTGTTTTGATTGGGAGAGGGAAAAGTGGGTGAGGGTAAGGAAGAGAGAGGCAGTGACGAGTGGATAAGGAAGAGAGAGGCGAGAGTTAGTGTAAGGAAGAGAGAGGCGATGGTGAAGGTGAGGAACAGAGAGAGGAGAGAGAGAGAGAGAGAGAGAGAGGATTAGGGATTGGTGACAATCGCGAGAGAGCATATGAGGATCGACTATATGTTTTTATTTATAAGGAAGGGTAGTTTAATCATTTTGTTTTTTCGTTCATTTTTTTAGTCAAAAACAAATTTTAAAGACATGTGTGTTATATTTAAAAAATATAAAAATTTAACTATTAATTAAGATAAATTGATTTAGAAATTATTTTTTCTTATTTTTATTATTTTGCATCTTACTTTTTTTAGTGGAAAATTTATTTAAATTAATTAATAATTAATATGTGTGAGTAATTTTTAACTAAATTTAGTATATATTTTTATATATGTACAAAATTAATTAATAATTAATATATAAAAAAATGAATCCAAGTCAACTCACTATTACATAAAATTTAATTTTTTACATATTAATTATTAATTGAGTTGATATAGGTATGGGACACGTACAAAACTTAAGAATTTTTTTCCCCCTTTCTCCTATTGGAGCCACTTGATGGCTGACGCTACATTGAAATTGGCAATTTCTTTTTCACCCTTAATATTTTTATGATCCACCATTTTTTGTAAGACTGTAATACACCATAATTTTGCAAAAAAAAGAATGATATGGAGTAGATCAAAGAGGACAATAAATTAATAAACCATAAAATGAAAGAATGCTTGAGAACAGTAAATAAACAAATTGGTTTGGAAAAGGAGGAGGACAACCATTCGACTGCCATAAATCCACGACACAGAAGGAAAGCTAGAAAGACAAATCAGGCACGAAAAAGACAGATTAAATTACTTGAAGGACACTAAGCCAAGACAAGGAGCAATCAATGGATTCTGATTAAATGATGAAATTAAAGGCGCCATCTCTTGCAGAACAAGGAGTATCGCGCTGGAATAATATAAATACGGGTAGAAGACACAGGAAAATAGACATTTCCTCTTAACAACACAACAATTCTCATTAATTTATTTTTTTATTTTTTATTTTAATTCTTTTTTGTTCTCTAATACAATCTCCGTTAAAGTTTTTGTACTCCATCTTTGTTTTTAATATGACTCTCATTTCATTATATTGTGTTTTTACTATTATCTTTAAAGAAGTAAAAGATTTAAAGTGGTAATTTTTGTTCTTTTGATCATCCTCAATCATTTGAGTAAAGAAATCAGATTTTGAGTGCAATTTTTGCAGAATTCTTGGTTTAGAAATATATTAATTCTTTGACATGTTCGTAATCATACCAAACTAACTAAAGGGCGGCATTGCGTTTCCAAATTTCTTTAGAAAAAAATGGAGAACACGAGTATCTGTTAATTGTCGATTAGTAATATGATTACCTAGTAGTTTAATTGATCAAGATTGTAAGTTTTTCTTAGAAACTCCGCGTAATGTGCGAGTTGTTTTACGTTAAAAGATCTGCAAATTGTGTGACCTATTATTGTCAAGTTGGACAACAAATTTTATGTTTAGTTGCAATTTTTATAGCATTAAATTGAGTAGCATCGAAATGACCAGAAAAAGGAATAATTTCAGCACTAAGACTTCGGGTAACGGACCCAATCTCTTGTAGCTTTGCTCCTTAGATTTAGAATTAAAGTAATAATAATTATGGTATTTGCACTACTTACTTTAAATTAGTATTTGCATGTTTTAATTTGCAAATATGGTATGGAGAGCTAAGAAGTGAAAACTGTTAAAAAAAATAAATTAGAAAACTAACCAATTTTTCAGTTTGGAAGAAATGAACACAAGTAGTGAGAAGCAACATCAAATGTTTAATCTCCATTGATCTTCATCAAATCTTAATCAAACCATGAACGAAGAACAAATTACATCAAACTGGGATGTGACTCTTTAACACACATCTCTTCACAAGAAAAAAAAAAAGTAGAAAAATATTAACTACTAGTAACTAGCGATCATAATAGAAACATGATCTTTTTCTTCTATTCACAATAATGCTGATCAATCCACACTTGATCAAGATTAGCTCCTCACTTGGCTGCTGCTGCAGCAAGGGCCTTGGCAGGGGGAAGAAGAGCCACTGCGCCGCGATCAGAACTGGAGAATTTCTTATACAAGGCCTTGAGCTTGCTTTCTGCAGCTGCAGCATGACATTTCACCAACATCACCGCACATTCTCTGTCACAACACAAAACACAGACATGTTTGTTAATGCAACTCAAACTAGTACTCTACCAAAGTAAGCAAAAGATAAATTACTTTATCGTTTCTTCTGTGTATCCTGTGTGGTGCTCTAGTGTTTGAGTCCAAAATGGTGCCTTGTCAAGTGTACAACGAGCGGCATAAACTGCTGAAGCAGCTATCATTGACGGGCAGTAAGCAACCACAACTGGATACTGCATCAGACCAAGTTCAGCCAAGAAAAACACCATATTCTCCATCTG
>CAODLS011139326.1:0-10439 GCA_948243855.1 Flueggea neowawraea
CAACACAAAAGCTAACCTGCCGATATATGGGAAAAATTTTGCGCTTTATATGAGTTGTAAGTCAATGAGGAACACAACATATATCAAACATTATATAATGGTACAATATATACAATCAATCCAATAGATGACAAATAATTCAGATACAATAAGTATGCAATGCAAGTACGTTTCATTCGGTAATGGCCCGATATGTCAAGTATTGCCCCGAGTTTTCAATATAACAGATTTCAAGGATCTTTCTAATATTAATAGAATCGACCCGAAGGACTCGTTCCAATATCCGATAGAATTAACCCGTAGGTCTGGTCAAATAAATCGCTAGCTAGCTCAATACAGTAGAATAGATTCTAGAGGTAGCTCATACGAGTTTTAGCTACGTATAGCACTTAGTTCCATCTACTTTCTCATATAACCAATATTTCCAATATAATTGCAAATACCTGAACGCATTGACCATATCATTCCTTTTAAGCCATATGAAATCAGATGCAAAACATATACGCAAATGTAGCTCAATGTCATTCCCAATAACTCATATATTGTGTCCAGCATATCATCATCAACATTCGATGTGTATCATATACAAATTCAACAATAGCGCATAATCAAATCATGAACAATATCCAATGCCAATAATTACACATATCTCATATTAGCTCATAGCAATAGCAATATATCAGATAATATACAATATAACATTTAAGGCACGTAATGAGTTCACTTACAAGAAAAAGCAAGTTTCAATCTCATAGCTCTCCTCTGAAGCCTTTCTACTGCCCTTCTCACTTTACTCTTATGATGCAGAAGATGCAAGATCTAAGAAATCAAGATGCTTAGCAAATGTGTTATTCCTCACTTTTCTTTGCCTTTTCTCTCTTATTTATCTCGACTAAGTGACCTGAGAACGAAATCAATGACTTCTACTTGCTTAACAACAGGTTTTATATAACACCTCCTAAGCACGAGGTGGCACAACCAGATTTCACCAGATTTCAACAACCAAACATATGTTCTCCACATGCTCTTGACACCTAGTACTATTAAAAGCTTCATATTATGCATAGATATCAACTTAAACATATTTACACAACCACCTCTTAAAACTAAAGAAACCACCTATTTAGCCTTTTTTCCTAATAATTTCTTTTTTGAACCCTTTATTACATGACCACCTATAAAATATTCTAAAACTATATAGACCATGTGACTATAACATGTGTAATGCCATATAAATGCACAAACTATGTACATTATATACTATGCATACTTATATATATGTAATATTGGTCATGGTCATGACATCTAGGTGAGTAATTCATAAACCTTTTATAAGTAATATCGTGCATTAAATATACCTTTCAATCACAATTACGAGAAATCATTCTTCTAATTGCTTGGAAGAATTTTAAGATGGAAACAATTTGTGATGGATATATAAAGGGACATTTTTGGATTCAAGATTAATATATCAAATATTCGTGTCTCATAAAAAAATTGAACTTCTTGTATTAATCAACGCGAATAAGGCATTAAGGAAAGGCGTAATGGATGTGAATAAGAAATGGGGGAATGTGGGGGACACGTGGCGGAGGCAGTGGGTGTGTTGGTGCGGGCAAATTAGGATTTAGTGGCATTGTATGGCCACGTGGCAAATGGTGGCAAGTGCTTTTCCCAATGAATTAAGTCAAGTCATGTCTCTTTCAGTTTGGCTGGATCAATTCAAACCTTTTTCTTCTACTTCCCCCACTTCTGTTCTTTGAACTTTTATTCTCCAATCAAATCTAAATATCTAGGCTATGCAAACGTTAGATAATCGAAAATTTTAATCCTTAATACTCGAAAATTTTATAAATACATATAAAAATATCATCAATCCGATGAAATTTTAATTTAATGAATGGTCCAAATAATAATGAATAATTTTGAATTGATAAACTTTATAAGATTGTTATAAATATACAAGTTCAAACTCTTGAAATAAATAAAAAATTTTAAACTAGATTTCATACTTCTAAAATGACATACGATTAATTAAATAGATATGATTAAACATATCTTTCTAACAATAAATGGACATAAAACTTTCTCTCCCAAAAAAATGAGGAGAATAGATGACCAGTGATAGCTTATTTCTACTATATATGGCCACGAAAGTTCTCCTTTATAACAGAATGTTCGCAAAACTGTAACTAAGTTTGGCAGGCCGTAACCCCAGCTGACAAGACGAAGTGGAATAACTGCACTAAGGGCGCTGAAGAGTGTACATAAAACTTAAACACCTATAATTCAAAAAAAAAGTATCAAATTTTTATTACTTATGTTATATTTAATTTCAAGAGCAACTAGGGGTGCACACAGTTCGGTTCAGTTCAGTTTTGTGGGCAACCCGACAATCGAACCGAACAGTTTGGTTTTACTCTTTGGTCATCTGTAGTCAAACAATTGATTTTAATTTTTAGTTCGGTTCTGTTCAGTTGGTTTTAGTTTAGTTTGATTCGATTCGGTCGGTTTAATCGGTTTAAAATATAAGTAAAATCAAAGTTGATAAATGACTTGGTTGGTTTGTTTTAGGTTCGGTTTGCTCAATTTTGTGTAGGTTTTGAACATATATATATGTAAAAACCAACATAATGGTATAAAAAAGATTAAGTTTGGTTCGGTTTTTGAATAGATAAAATCCCAACCTAACTAAACCTTTCGGTTTTTGCAATTCCTCATCTACATCCACCTAGTTGGCTTCAGTTTCATTGTCGATTCGGTTTAAAACGGTTCGTACTGTTTTTTGTTCACCCCTAAGAGCAACCATATCAAATTAACAATATTTATTAGTCGAACTGGTTTCAAAATGTAGCATTCCATATTAAATTGAAATAAAACCATTGCATTAATTCTTTTCATTGTAATTCTCATCACGAATTAATCTTCGACTAACATTAATTAAAAACCACTTGGAGTTTGCCTTTCCTATGGCGTACATTTGTAGGGTTATACATTTGATTAATCATGGTAGAGTTATGGTGATATAAGAAAAACACAACAAAATATCCATCCGGTTGGACCCGTTGGTGACGAGTTGCTTTGTGGACAACTCTAGAAAGACCAAATCATAACAATTTCGTCCATTTATTTATATAACACTCAGAAAGGTTTTTGTCTACATTCCATCCCTTTGAAGACTTGTTATACTGATTTCGGATTTTAAAAAACATCAGTTAAAATGTATATAAATGTAGATCTGTAAAATATAGTTAAGATTGATCGGATTTTCTGTATGCTAACTATCTTTTATACCCATTGCTTATTATCTCAATTTTTTAAATCATATTTGATTATCACATGCTAGCTTTAGTTGTAATTAAATTTTAGAACGAGTCATGTGGTTTAACCTAGTGATAAGACGAGTACACTAAAAATTTCAGATTCCAAGTTCAAAACTCAGAATAGAATGAAAATTTGAGTAGTATAAATTCAAGTCTTATTCATAAAACAAAATATTAAACCATTTTTTCTCTTTTGATGTGCTTCATTTTTTCAAGATTTAATTAAATCTCAGTCTTTTAGCCTTAATCCAATGTGTTCAAGCCCCACGTTGGTTTAACTATTTATCTCCACTTGATTAATTCTATCTTGCTTCAAAAGACATTGAAGTTGATGCAAAATTTAAAGCCTTGTTCTTCAAGAGTAAATATTTGACTATTCTTGTATATAACTAAACAATAAAGATTTCTACGTGAAGTAAATATACCAGTTTAACTAATAAACGATATAATTAAATAGGTTTGAGTTATTAACCTCGATAGCAGCGGAAAAACCGTCATCAATAGCAGCAGACTACAAGGCCAGGATCAAGTTTCGATGTTAGTCTCGCGAGCTAACCACAGTCGAATCGTAGACGAGAAAGCTCGACTATTTCGCTGTCTAAATGCCACACAGATCGAGATCCTCTATAGACAACCTATAAAGGAAGGAGATAGAGAACATTGAGTGAATGAGAGGTGGAGAGGACGAAGATGGAGGAAGAATAGGGCAAGGAGAATCTATTTTCTCCACCCTCTTTTTCCTTAATTTGCTTTCCTTCTCTTCTTTCCTTCTCCTCCTCCTCCTCCTCCTCTCACTTTCTTTCCTTCACTCCTTCCTTCTATTTATAAACCCTCACATGGGGCTCTAATGGGCTTTACTCATTGGCCCTTAATGGGGCTTATGGGCCTATCTCAATTGGTCTCACCAATTGGGCTCGGTCTAATGTTCAGGTTCACACATTGACCGACCGATTTCGGGTATTTTTCTAACAATAACTTTCACCCTTTTCATCGCCACGTTTTTTGTTTGTGACTAAGGTACATAAAAATTTGAAACAAATATCAAAACTTAAAAAAAATTGATTTCAATTCTTTCTGGCCACTACACTGCAAACTACCCTACCGGCCACCGCTTACCCACACTCAACTATCTCCGATCCCTCGAGGTCGAACCCGAAACCACGTGGATCCTCGGACCAACGTTTCTCTTCAGGTTTCAAATTTTGAGACTGGTTCTTCTGTTGCTGGGAAGAAGAGTTTGACGAAGAAAACAGCTTGAAGCAAAAACCCTTGACTTATGCTTTGTTCCGGGCCACCAAAGCCGCCGCGATGCACGTGGATAACCTAGGCTATGCCATCGCAATGATTTAGCAACGACGAATTTAAGAAACGTTCTTCAAGGATCGATGTTGAAGGTAGTGCATAAACCCTGGTTGTTAGTGTTTAAACCGCAAAGTGGTTTTGGAAACTTGAAAAAGGACTAGGACCTGTTCTTGCTGGGAGAGTAATCCATTCTAAGATATTATTGCTTCCATTCTATAATATTATTGAGCATATATTTCAAGGATATATTATTTATTATTGTAGCAATATACCTTCTATCACTATTTCTTAATTAATATCGTATTAGTATATTTACATACAGGCAAGAATTTTCCTTACATTAATAACTCAATTTTGGTATTATATGCTGTATATATATTCCTATAATAAAGCAATATTCTAGGAATATTACTACTAGCATATTCAAGTTGATAGATGAAGTGTTTCATTTAATATTCCTCAAGGATTTTGTAATATTACAATAATAGTACTTATAATTACAATAGATTGAGTGAGTATTGTCAACTGAAATAAATATAAGCATAAGTGCTCTCCCTCCCTCTTTCTCTCTCTCTCTCTCTCTCCCTTTCCCTCTCTGTCTCCATCTCCCTCTCACTCCCTCTCCTATATATATATATGATAGTTATATACTGGCTATTAGAAGAGAGATTTAGACATAAGAACATTATCCATTATGTATAGTAACAAAGAATATTTTTTTTGTTCAAGGATATTTAGACAATACCGAGTGGATATTGTTCATCAAAACGAATATGAGTGTATATAAGACAATGAGAGATATATTCCAAAAAAAAAACATAAGTGACTTAAAACTCGATTTTGTAGTATTATTATTAATGGTAATATATACAACGGCTGACCAAAAAAATATTGCAATATTACTACCCTTATTATACGGACTTAATATTTGTGATTTAATTACTATTATTTATGATTTTTAACGGTCTTATTTTTGCATAATTAAATTAATCACATATCCTTTTTTTTCTTCAATTTAAGGAGCTGATGTTGATCCATGTTGGTGATTCTGCAAAATTAGTTTGTACTGTCTATTTCTACAACTTAATTTAAGTTGTTTTTATTAATCACATTCCCCTTTTTTCTTCTTTATTAGGGGAGAATCACAACTGAATGGTTTTTGTCTTCCTATATAATTAGTATTCTAAGTTTGTCTTATGATGAAAGAGATTTTATTAGTGTCTTTATGTGTAATTAGTTTCTATAAGAGTTGTGTTAAAATCCCGGAATGGAACTACATGTGTGCATAGACCAACAAAAGTTTTGTATATGATACATTTAGAACAGAAAAACAAACTGGTAAAATGATCTTTTGGTTCCCATTCACGGTGTCTCACCTTACAAACAAAAAGTTAGCTAAATACAAATAAAAGACAGCAGTACAAGATTACAGAGCACTAACAGAAAGCATCCTTTTATCAATGAAACAAAATTAACAAAAACAGAATAATTAAGGAAAGTCAAATCTGAGATCATCAAAGGGATCAAGATTGGAGTTGGAAAGGTAACAGGAGTCCATCTGCTCAAAGAAAAGCTGCTCATGAAGCTCTTCTGTGGGTGGGAACACTAATCCAAAATCATCAAAAGCATCAACATTGGTGCTGGCCGGCTGGAAACAGGAGGACAGAGTGCTCATGAGTCTACTGTAGGTGGTGGTGATGTTCTATTAGCCTCATCAGCTTGAATTGCATCAAGAAGGAGAGGAGGCAATGGTTGATACAAGCACGGTTCTGCCCCGGAGGCATCTCATTATCAGCCTCATCCGGCGGTGCTGGAAGAGGCAATGCATCTGTCATTTGTGCTAGCCGCCTGAAAACAGGATTTGATCTGTTCCCGGAAGGACAGCTCGGCAATAGGTGGTGCTTTTGTAAAAGAGTGATCAGCTTGCATTGCAATTGTTGCTGGTAGTACTGCCAGAGGCATCTCATTATCAGGACTAGTCATCACCTCTTCATTATTATGTGAACAACTAGTAGTGATTTTCTTAATCACTGTATCAAAGAACTGATCAAGCTCATGATATTCCATCTCCTTTGCATTAGGTTTTGCATCAACCAAAAACATTATACGTATAAGAACATAAATTTAACGTGAATATCATCCAAACATATTACTCGTATAATAATATAAACTTACTCTGTCTTACACCATCAAACTCCATACTACCTTATTCAAGAACAGAATATGTTACAAAAATAAAAGCAATCATCAAATCTGGTCGGAGAACAAGAAAAGAAATCCAAGATTCAAGAACTAATTGTTGACAAAGAAAATTAATGCAAAAAAATAATGAGAACCCAAATAGAAAATTTCTAAGAAAATAAACACCGACATAAAAAAAGAAAAGAAAAGAAAAGAAGATTACTTACTTGGGGTAGAGAAAGCTCCATCACAATCCAACGACCATGATCAATCAAAATTCTTAGTACTTCCTCTGACTTCAAAAATATAATCTTTCTTGAACCAAGAAGTAGAAGATTCTTGGTCGTCTTTGTTATACATTGCCTACCTTTCCAAGCCCCAATCCGAGCAGTTCTATCAAACCTCACAGACTCCTCACTATTGTCCTCGTTTCTTCTCCTCACGGGACTTGGAAAGGTCGGCAAAGCAATAACAAAGACGACAGATCTGACTAAAAGGACTAATCTGTAAAGTTTAATGAACCTGAGGAACTAGAAGGACAATTTCACATCAACACAGATCCGGCTTCTTCCTCCTCCCACAGCTAGGGTTTGGGAAGCCCTAGCCGCCAGTTGCCTCTCCCCATCTAGTCTCGTTCGTGGCGGCGCCTCCGGTTTCGTGCTTGACTTTTCGTGGTCGCCTCCTTCGCCGCCACAGACTCGAAACGAATCGTCATCGGTGTTCTCCGTTGCGAACAAATCGAATGTCCTCGTCCGAAGTTTTCAGATCATGCTGCGCGGAGATCTAATGCGCAGGAGGAGATCGCGTCGGTGGAGATCGGAACATTGTTCTCTCTAGGCGAAGGAAGGCGCGGAGGAGAGCGATGGCGGAGTAGGCATCTGGTGGTGGAGCAGGGTGACGAAGAGAGAGAGATAACGAGAGTGGTGAGGAGAGAGAGATAATGAGTGGTGAGGAGAGACAGAAAGAGAGCGGCGTAGGAGGAGGAGGGGCAGCCGGTGGAGAACAATGATGACGATGAGAGAGGAAGAGAGGAGAGAGAGAGATGAAGAGAGGAAGAGACAAATCCAGTCATAGGGCGAGAAACCGAGACATATAATGGACGAGAATTTGAGAAAATGCGTTTTATCGGATTTAATTTTTCACAATTTTCAGAACATGTTTTATCATGGTGGCATGTGTAAGACAGGATTGTTATATTTTAGATTTCCAAAAATAGTTGGTTTAGTGCATGTTTCGGATCTACAAAAATAGCCAGTTTTATGTTTGCCTTTTAAAATACGATACGTCTAAAACTAAGTTTTAATTTTCTCACATGAATATAATGGCCCAAAATCTAATTTCCATCTCATTTTTCTTTGTCGTTTAAACTTCCTCTGTAAGTTTATTTTCCTCTTTCTTTGGCATTAGTTTTGATCTCACTTTGTCGTCTATTTTGCGGTTTGTTTAGTGCGTCCACATTCTCCGAAGTCGATTGCACATTTTTTCCTTTATCTGTAACCGTTTTTAATCAGCTGTAAGTGATTGTTCTTTTATATTTCTTCTCTATTGTGTTTTTCATGTAGGTTTTGCTTTTGTTAGGGTTAGTATAGTGCTTTGTAGGTTATATTATTTGTTTTCTGTTTGTTTTTTTTAGTTTAGTTTTTTTTTTGTTTCAGTGATGGAGAAGGAATTTTCTGGTGTTGATTCAAAGACTAAGTCGAGTAAAGCGATGAAGCTGACGATGGATCCTAAGCCGTCGAAAGTGTCTATAAAGGGGAAGAGGCCTGCTTCTTCGGGATCTCCTGTTTCGATGATGAAGAAGAAGGTCTACATTTTAGAGGTTAGTTTCTATTGTGTTTTGTTTTTGCATGTACTTATGTTTTGCTTTTGGTTCTTTGTTCGTGACATAATTGTTGTTTTCTGAAAATGGAGTTCATTGTTGTTTACAACATATTAGAATGTTTTTTTTTAAATGTTCATTACTGCTTTGCTATTATGAATGAGAGTTTAATATGGTTCACAAGGGTTCACACAGGTTTAAAACAAGATATCATAAATGTTGTTTACTGTTGGTTGTTGTATATGGAAGTTCACCAAGGCTCATAAGGGTTCACAATGTGATTTTGATTGTCTTTAAGTTTTACACATATGGTTTCATGTTGTTTTCTTTTTTATTTTTTATTTTTGGTTAATTTCAGGATCTTCTAGTTCCTACTACTTTCCATTTTCTTGGGAAGGTTTCTTGCAATGACATGCATAATGTCATTGAGCTTTTTGTAGAGATACTTAAGTGCGAGTCAGGTAACGCTACTTAGGAAAACATGCTTTGGTCATTTGTTGGATATGGACGAAATTATATACTAATGTCAGTTAATTCATGACTTGTTGTTGAGGGAGGTGGCTAGTGATGATGTTAATGCAGTATCTTTTAAGATTGGAGAGAGTATATTGAGGTTTGGCATAGAGGAGTTTAACTTGGTTAGTGGGTTGAAATGTCATGGGGATGTTAATGATGTTAAACCTGGGTTAGTTCGCAATGGAGGTCTGATGGATAGGTACTTTCCATATGACATTTTAGTTAACAAATTGGCTTTAGAAAAGGCAATCAAGTATCGTCGTTGGGTGAATGATGAGGATGTTGTTAAAATCTGTGCGTTATTTTTGATTCACAAGTGTATTATGACAACAAAGTATGACAATTTTACAAAGGAAGTTTTTGTGCATGTACATTCTGGTTTGTACGAACAATATCCGTAGGGGTCAATGTTGTTTAGGGCTTTGTTTAACTGCATTAAATGGCGACTGATTAAAAAGGGTTCTTTGAAGAATAAAATGTATCTTTCCATTAACGTGTGGATGGGTGTCCTACTGTGTTCTAGGCCTGGTTCTATGAGTGTTGCAAGCACATTGATGGTTCATTCGCAACTAGAGTTTCTAAGAGAATTCCAAAAATTTTGAAATAGAGAGTTGAGTCATAGTCGTTGCTTACATTGTTGAAGAAATTATTTTTGACTATCGAGAGGTATTTGTTGGTTTTTTAGTTTTATTTATGTTTACAACTATTGGCATTTTACTTTTGCTAACTTTCTTTTTTTTAATGTTTATGCAGATTGTTGTCAGAAATTTGGTTCCAACTGATGAGGAAATTGAAAGTTTGAATTTGAGTGACGTATTTGAGAGGATGAGACAGAGAATGAAATCAAGGAAGCATATGTATGCTGTTGGTATGAATGATTCAAAGTGTATTGATGTGTTAACAAAGGACTTGTCGAAATTGCGATATGGCTTTCAACAATTAAAGGACGAGTCACAGGAGCAGCAAGTGTTTCTCAACGATTGTTTAACCAATTTTGGAGATGCGATTAATGAGATTAGGGTTAAGGTTGGTCTACCAAAAGTTCATCTAGTTGGAAATGTTGCTGAGGATAGGCATGGGGAAGACCATTCTGAAGGTGTTTATCCTGGTTTTGCGATTGAGGATGCTGATAGATTGGAGAAGAAGTAAATTTTATAATTTTGTGAATTGATGTGAACGTGTGTGAACTATTTTTAGCAATGTGTTTAAAGTTCAATCTTGCACTTTTGTGAACTTACGTGAACTGTGTTCTTTGCAATGTGTGAACGTGTGCGATTGTTTTCTAATTTTTGTATTAA
>CAODLS011139638.1:0-35143 GCA_948243855.1 Flueggea neowawraea
TTGCCACCTCGTGCTTATGATGAACTTGATAAAATATGATATTAAGAAAGTGTGACTCATTTGTTTCATCCTCAGGTCACATAATTGAGAGAAAACAGAAGGGTAAAATGAGAGAAAAGAGGAAAACATATTTGCTTATAAAATTTGATAGGAAACCTAAAAATCGTCAATTTCACGTCTACTGTATCATAGGAGCAAAGTAAGTGATTTCCTCCATTCTTATCTGTTAAATATACATTAATATATGTATTTAGAGGTATGATTCGTATTGGAAGATGAACTTAGCATACAACACCTATGAACTGAAATATGGGTCTGATTGTGTCTAGATTTCAGTCTGTATCGCAATCCTATCTTTAGGCATTTTCAGATGGACGTAGTCGAGGTGTAAAGCATAAAAGATGTTTATTTATGTGTATATAATGTATCTGTAAATTTTCAGATGCTACATATGAGTATAACGTACTGTGGATATGAATTAGTGTAAACAGGTATATTCTGGCGGAAACAATACTTCGATATAGTACGTAGAATTCATTTGAACGACGTAGAGTATGATTTTTGGTACAAGTGAAACCTTATATTTTTTTTATATGTGGTTTAAATTTGAGAATAAAATGAGTTTGTTTGGTTATCAATAGGAGAGGAAAATGCAAACTGGCCAGATCGTGTAAATAGGCTTAATTTGCATTTCGTCAATTGTCGTTAAATATCAGACGCCTATAAGAGTGGTATAAAACATATGAGAGTCTATAATTCATACCAAATTGTATGTATAGCTATGTATTAGCAGTGTCGACATTGGAACACACATCATTCGAGCATTGCAAGCATATATGGTTACATATGCATTATGTATTGAAAAGCAATTATATTAACTTGTGCAATAGGTGAGAAGGGCTATGGTGAGGCTCCAAATACAAAATAGGGGACTCCAACTTGTTTTCTCTTGTGAGTGAATCCATTACGTGCTTTATGTGCTATATTGTATATTGTTTGATATATTGGTATTGCTATGAGCTGTTATGAGATATGTGGAAATATTGGTATTGGTTATCTGATTATATGATATTGGTGAATTTGTATATGATCTGATTATGTGAAATTGTTAAATTCCTATTCAATATACATTGAAGTACTGATGATCATATGCTGGACTCAATAAGTGAGTTATCGAAATGTTATTGGAAATGATATTTGAGATTGATATTGAGGTACATTTGTGTATATGTGTTGCATTTGATTTCATATGGTTACAAAAGAATGGTATTGGCCGATGTGTTCAGGTATTGCAATTATATTGGAAATATTGGTTGTATAAGAAAGTAGATGGAACTAAGTGCTATATGCAGCTAAAACTCATATGAGCCACCTCTAGTCCATTCTACTATATTGGTTGTATGAGAAAGTAGATGGAACTAAGTGCTATATGCAGCTAAAACTCATATGAGCCAACTCTATTCAATTCTACTATATTGGTTATATGAGAAAATAGATGGAACTAAGTGCTATACGCAGATAAAACTCGTATGAGCCACCTCTATAATCCATTCAACTTTATTGGGCTGGCCAGCGATTTATTTGATTTATGTGATCAGACCTACGGGTCAATTCTATTGGTATTGGAAAGATCCATGGAATCTATTATATTGGAAACCCAGGGCAATACTTGGCATGTCGTGCGCCATTACCGAATAAAACAGAATAGCATTACATTTTTAATTGATGTTCTTATCTTATATGGCTTACTTGTGATATATTGGGTTGATTGTATATATGATACCTTATTATATATTGTTTGATATTTGTTGGGTTCCTCATTGAGTTGCGACTCATATAAAGTGCAAAATTTTTTCTAGGTATCAGAGACTAGCTTTTAAGTCGATTAGCAGGCTTGTAGATACACCAGCGTTACAGAGGTCAGGATGTCGCGATCACTCTCTCTCCATATCACACATGTACATATAGGGCGTTAGAGGATGTGATCTTAATAGCTCATCAAGTTTTGTACCAATTCTGCTAGACTTGACTTGTACTATATGTTGTATATTACATGTTGACGAATTTTGATAGTTCGGTCATATTTGTGTTGGTAACTTGTACTTGCTGTAATCTTGTTGATATATATGCAAATGCTATTATATGTTATCAAGTTATGTAAATATATGTTATATACATATGGGTGTTACAATCCTACTCATCAAGTGGCCTAAAGATATCACTCTTCATAAGAGGAATAAATCCATCACTCTCACTATCTCTCCTCTACAAGATTCATGACATATCCAATCATAGCATTTATTGTTACCCTGTTACGTATAACGTTTGACTAAGTCAAAACATGCAATTCCTCATGTATGAGTTGGTAGAGAGTTTCAGTCAGAGGACTCAAACATCACCACTACATGAAAGCTACTTATGACATTAATCTATGAAGTGCTTTCATAGCAGGCCAGTCCAATACATGTTTTGTAACCTGTATCTATGTTCGAAGTGATATCCCATATCCATAATCATTAAATCGTGATTATCATCTTAGCAACATACTAACCTTGGCTTATCATCATTCCCATGATAACAATCGATTAGGGACTTTTAGAATAGTATTCTTTTTACCTTATGGTTTTACTATCAAGTCACACTTGATGACATAAGGAAGAATAACATATTCATGGAAGTGTTATTGTCATAAAAAATATAATATTTCATAGATATGAAATAAAATAGCTCTTTATTAAATAATAAGTGTAATGACAATGTATATCAATGATTGGACTGGGGCACAAAACCAACAGAGCACAGGGTTTGTTTTCTGAATGTTCTTTTAAGCGTTCTTCAACATTCCATGTAACTCAGTAATAGACTTCTCCATATGGTACATATTATAGTTTGTGACAAACTCGTCATAAATTTTAGGTCGAGAACCCATAATCAGGTCAGTAGCCAACTCTTGACTAATAGGAGCACCAAGTTTGTCAAGGTGATATAAGTAACCTTTCATCTTTAGCACGTAAGCACTTATCGAAGTGCTTGGAGTCGTCTTGCATGTATTCAATGCCTTAATGGTTGCAAACCTTCTTGGCGTGCTTGCTCTTAGAACATTTTCTTGAGATGCACCATCATTTCAAATGCTTCAATTTCCTCAAATTGCTTCTGAAGCTCAGGGGTCATGGTAGCAAGCATAAGACATGTTACATCAACTGAATCATTCATATGCTTCTGATAAGCATCTTTTCAGCTCTTGGGGCATTGTTTGCAAGTTCATTAGGGATTGACCATTCTAGGACATAAAACTTCCTTTCTTATTTGAGGACAATCCTCAGATTTCGAGACCAATCAAGGAAGTTATTCCCACTTAGTTTTTCCTTCTCAAGGACAGATCACAGAGAAAAGTTTGAAGTGTTTGTGTTTGATGCCATTTATCTACATACAAAAACATGCAAAGTATTTAATAAATGACGTCTTAGAAATCCCACTATCTCTATCAAATCAATATCCCTCTAATCAATTTGTAAACAATCATATAGTTTCCTAGTGGATCAAGATCCATATTTCACTTAATTTTAAATTTGGCTTTGGCTCAAGAATTAAAATTAAGTTATTTAGGTAGGAACTCTTTCCAATTATATCACATATAATTCTTGAATTCTATGAGATTTTGATATATCATGTCCCGGCATATGAAATCCAATCTTATGCCCTTAGGCCCAAAACCGTTTTGATAGCCTAGTTAAGTCTAACCATATTCAAACTTATGGATATCATCATTACCCACCTCTTGTCTTCCTAAGATCGTCCAATACACCCTGCTTTGGCAGAACCTATATTTAGACTATCGAACTATTGACAAGTGTTGTATTATGGAAGGCATTTTATGACTTAATATTTAGGAGAGGGATTATCGTTGTTTAAACATGATAAATTTTGTTCGATAAAATATCATCCACCACATACATGCATCACATACAATTATATATATAAAGTATTAAAACGTGACATGACATGACCCATAAAATAAAATAATCTCCACAAGCCAATATGGAGATCATATACTCAACCTTTAGGCACTCCTCATCTTCATGGTGTTGTATTCAGAATCACGAACGGGCCTCCATTCTTCATTACAAATAGATAACATTCCTATGTTATTTTATACTAAAGTAATCAATAAAAGAAACACATTTTGTGTCATAAAGCCCAAATTAAATAAAAATAAAAATTACATAGTACAATCCAATAAAATAACATGTCAATCACATTGAACATTCATATAGGGTCATGCCATGCACTATGCAAAAGCATATAAACACATAGTACATAATCATATTATGAACATGTAATAAATTTCGGTGTTCTTAATCCAATTAATTATAAGTCACTACGCAGAGTTAGAACGGCGGTTCCCCTAATTAAGTGTTCATGTGTTTCCACTTATTATTGATCTCTGAGCATACTTATCATTTCTCACTATGGAGTTGTAACCCCATGCACTTGTCCTTGGTTAGGTTCGCCATCAAAGAGAGAAATTTTATCCCTTTGTTTTCAAACACTCAAAAAAAGCACTTTTCAACCAAATAAAAACCAATCATACTCTAAAAGTTTTCAAATAAAACTCAATCAATTAAGCATATTATCTTAAAAACAACTTATCAATAAGCTTGTAAGCCTATTTTATGCCCCCACAAATAGATTAAGGAAGCTAATAAATGAACTCCCAACTATGCCACCTAAAAAAATGCCAAATTACAGACAACATTCCTCAAACAACATATATTCCTACATTAATCATATTAAAAGCATACTAACACATTACAAAAATCCTCCAACCAATTCAATCCGAATCCTACTCTTTTCGAATTTGATGCATTCTAAAAGAAATGAAGCACAATTTCAAGCAAAAATTTCAAGCATTTATTTCAAGCAAGCAAAGCATTTTTAAGCAATAAATAACCAATAAGCAATCAATAGCCCCTCCCCCACACTTAGTATGAACATTGTCCTCAATGTTCAAGAAAATAAATCCGAATCAACCTAAACAATCACAAAAAACATGAGGACAAGTTCCATGGAAATAAGGCATAAAGTAAGAAGGATAGGGTTAAGAAAGCATCTCTAATTGTCGCCTACTCGCCATTGTGTTGCCTTGAATGCATGAATCCATCATTGGGCATGAAAACACAATGTTAGAGGGAACAAAATATATAGGCATAAAAATTCGGCAAGGGATCATGAGTGAGGTGTTAGAATCCGTGACACCATACACGCAGCAAAAAATAAAAATTTTGTCACGAACTCCACCAATGATCCAAGAAATTCGATAAAACTGACTAGGGAACATGTGTTTACCTCGTTTTGGTGAAACAAGAACGAGAAGATGTTGTTGGATTTGAATCACAGATGCTACAACATGCGAACACCCTCTACTGGTATCCACACACACAAACTGTTGAAGTCTGCAAGCACTAAATTTTGAGGACACTCTCAAAAATAAAACCTTGCTATTTTTCTCTCTTGTTTGAGTGAAAACGACAAAAATTATGTGTAAGAGAGATATGGCCAGGGTTTTGTATAAGCCTACGTATAGACCATAACTAGTCCTAATCTTACTAAGAGATTTGATTCTAGACACAATAGAATTCGGTTACCCTAGTTCAGGAAGGATAAACTACCTCAATATTCATTCTTCAATAAATAAAAATCCGGCCATATTTTTTTTCATAAATAAATACTAATTGCCTATTTCTTTTGTTGCCCAAGTCAAAACTCCTTCTTAGTTGACTAAGTCAAAGAAACTCTTTCTTTTGTCGACTAAGTCAAACAAACTATTTTGACTATGTCAAATGAATTTTAATTTGTTTTAAAACTATTATAAAATAAATTATTTCATCATAAAATAATAGCAAGACACATCATAAAATATATAGCATAGTTCGTGAGTGTGTGACCCTATAGGTCCACTCAATATTGGCAGTAGGCCTAAATAACCATTTAGGCCCACAAGTCATAAGCGGGTTCTAGCAAATCATTATGACTACCCAACATGAGAGAATTTCATGACTCGGCGAAACCTAATGCACAGTTCGATATTTAATCATTTTGTCACACAATATCTCGATTAAGCATAAAGTATAGATCATGTCATCTTTATATAGCTTAATCAAATATTTCTTGATACCCAAGTAGACTGACCAAAATAAATGATATTGATAACCCCTATCAATTTCATTCGAGCACGGCCATGCATTTCATCATTCCTACTTGTCAAGTGGCCAAGAGATATCTCACCCAAATAAGAGCGAGACAAATTCTTCCGTTGTCACTAACATTCCTCCACATGATTTACTATATGTCTAATTATAGCTTGTATTACCATCCTGTTACGGATGATGTTGAACTATATCAAAATATAAAGATCCTTATGTAGGAATCAATGGTGAATTCAGGTTGAAGGACTCAAATATCACTACTGTAAAAGAAATATTAATGACATATATTCCATGTAGTATTTCTCATAGTGGGTCAGTCTAATATCATGTTGCCAACATGTATCTGTGTCCATGATCAGTAAAACATGATCATCTCTCATAGTGCATACTAGTCTTAACTCATTATCATTCCCATGATGATGAACGACCAGGGATAATTTAGAATAGTGGTCTTTTATCTTAAGGTTTACTATCAACTCACGCACTTGATAACATAAGACATAATCAACTATTCATGGATATTTTTATCAAGTTAATGCATTACAATATAACATGATAAAATATATGCCAAAATGAAAAACCTTGTATTTATTAAATAACAATATAAATGACAATGTACATATGATTGGGCTAGACCATATCACTAACATCAGGGGCATAAAACACACCTTCACACCTATTCAAAGTAAGCAACCAAAAAAAAGTATGTACATTGTTTTTCGTCATTTCGGACTATTTATCGGGACACCATATGAATCAATCTCTTCCAATAGAGCACAAGTGGATTGTGAACATAAAGCACAACATCAATAGTTTCATATGAATGAATATAAGAGATTTATATATGGGTCACACCAAGCATAAAAGAAAGGAAAAATAAATGATCGCAACTACTAACAGTGTTCCCCTGCAACGATGCTAGAAACTTGATCAGTGTCTAGCAAGCATATTAGAATCGGTGTAGTTTTACCTTGGGAGTATCCTTAGGGTTATCAAATCCAAGGGAACGAGTACTAGTTAGTGATCAAAAAATAGAGAAAAGCAATAAAAACAGAGATTTGAGTTGTGTTGGGTTTGATTTTAAAAACATAAAATGTACTAACAAAATAAATAAAAGCATTTGGATAATTATGATGCAAGCAAAGATTTCCTTTTTACCTAATAAATCAAATGGGTTTTTGGGATTGAGTGTTCTCTCCGCAAGACTAACTGGCCTCTCTCGAGATCACTAAAGTCATACCTATAATTGCCTAGGAGGGTCTTTTCAGTCTCACCTAGTCCAACTATGTCATTTTGAGGAATTTCACCGAACCCCTTGAAGGCACTAAGTATGTCTACTCTAGCACTCAAAAAATTTTATGCTTGTAAATCTAACCCAAGCTTCATCTCTAGGTTCATCACTTGGGTGTGTAAAAAATGACATTAAGGTTGCAATCTCAACATCATTCCATTCAAGACAAGTCATAAAATCACATCCAATGCAATCTCTAAATAAAGAACATAAGGCACATTCAAGACAATCTTTAGATGTAGAAAATAAAGTACAAAAAATCAATACCCATCCATAAATATAGCAAATATCTATCAAATCTTACAACTCAAAATCCAAACACAAAACTTAAACTACCATTGTTCAAAGGAATAAAAACTAACCTTGAAAGGAAAACTACATCATCAAAATAAAAATAAGAAATGGAAGGTAAAAGATGAGGGGGTTTCCTTTCCATGACCATAGGTCTCTTCAAGGAACCCTCTTTCTCTCTTCTTGAATCCTCTTTCTCTCTCTAAGCTTTGTAGTGAAGTGTGGCTTCTTCCAAGAATGCCCAAAATGATGTGGAAGAAGGGTATTTATAGTCCTCTTGGTCCCCCACAATCCCTAGCAAAAGTCTCCCAAAAACTCCCTTGATGTGTGCCTTTGGTCCCCATAAATTTGGTGTCTTTTAGCACTTTCTCTCTCCTTATTTTATCGTTGCATGGCCGTGAAAGTTGGGTTGCACGGCCATGCAACATTCCTAGGTAAAAACAGTCCCCGATTTGGGAAGACACGGCCAAAACATGTAAGACACGGCTATTTCTTGTGTCCGTGTAATAGGACACGACCGTGTCTTCCATTACAGGGCCATGTCTTGTCCCTTTCATTTCTTTCTTCATTTCTGCAAGTGTCAAGGCCGTGCAATTTGGCTTGCACGGCCGTGCAACCTTCATAGGACATGAAATATTCATTTTCTTCATGTTTTCCTGAGTTCTTTTGGGGCCTTTCCATCTTGAATTGTTTTGCACCATTTTCCATCCAAATTCATGTAAATCGTTCACCCCACAATAAAACATGAATGATAATAAATTTGTGCACAATTGAACACATTTAGGGCCAAAATGCTATCGATTTATGCTTGAATTAAAAGGTAAATTTAGCATACATCATATGCTTAAATGATTGGGTTTTGATTGAAAATGTTAGGAGTAGACTTGGCTTTTATTTGAATGAAAAGTGCTTATTTTGAGGGCGTGAAATGGTAAAATTTCTCTTTTTGAGGGTGAACTTAAATAAGGACAAGCGCATGGGGTTCCAGCCTTGTGGTGGAAAAAGTTAGTGCACCTAAGGAATCATACATAAGTGTTTTTACACAGGGACCCTTAATTCGCTAACTATGTTTGTAGCAGTCAAAATAAGAGAGAAGTGACCATTAGGATATTGCAAGAAAAAGAAGCACTTATGATTGTAACTATGTTTGTAGCACTCAAAATAAGAGAGAAGTGACCATTAGGATATTGCAAGAAAAAGAAGCACTTATGAATGTAACTATGTTTGTAGCAGTCAAAATAAGAGAGAAGTGACCATTAGGATATTGCAAGCAAAAGAAGCACTTATGAATGCAAAGTGGATGAATAAGAACAAGTTTACTTCAAAAACAACGGAAAGTATGTTTGAACCTAGCAATAGGGGAGATAAGCTTTATAGATGCCAATGGATTAGTAGATTTATGACTTGTTTTGATTGAATGATGTAGTGTTTCGCGACCACAATGTTGTTTTCAACAAGCCCAAGTGAAGAATTGAGAGATGAAGCTTGGGTTATGTCCATTAGTATAGAACTTGTATGGTTTAGGATAGAAATATACATATGCCGATGAGGTGTTCGATGAAATTTTTCTATGAACCTAAAGGGCTTAACTTGGCTAGGTTAGGCCGAAAAGACCCTCATTGGAAGTGTAGGTACGACTTGGGTGACCTTGAAAGAGGCTTTAGGTTCTTCATGTGGAGAGAACACTCACACCTATCTCTTAAAATCCATTTTCATTCATTTGGCAACTAAATCCTTGGTTTCATATTGAAATCCCTAACGTTTTTTAACTATTGTGAACTTGCATTTTACTTTATTGCTTGTTTTTATTTACACAACCCCAAAAAAATAAGTCACTTGATGCTTTTATCTTTTTGGTTGACCACAATTAGAAAAGTTTTCTGCTGATTCGACACCCAAGGAATACTCATTTGGTTTTTATTACTATAATCTATTATTGTACACTTGAAAAAAGACGATCAGTTATCACAGTAAAAGTCCGCTAGATTTGCGATGCTTGGGACAACATCCAAACCAGTGATGAACTTCTTGAGTCAAACAACCTCCTTTGCACCATCTGACGTGGCTATGTACTCAGATTCTGTAGTAGAATCAATGGTCAGAATGAAATCTAGCATTAGTGTAACCACTTAAGGCTAATTCGAGTTCTTTTCCTCTATAGACCAAGAACACATATTTAGTTCCTCTCAAGTACTTGAAGATGTTCTTAACTACGGTCCAGTGATTTTCACCTGGATCGGACTGCAATCTACTAGTCATTCTTAAAGCAAATAGGACATCAGAGTGTGTACAAAGCATGGCCTACATGATGGATCCAATAGCAGAAGCATATGGAATCCTACTCATGCAATCTCCGGTTTTCTTGGCATTATACAACCTTCCTTGCTTAAAGGTTTTCCAAGAACCATGGAAATTATTCCTTTCTTGGAATTTATCATGCTAAACCTCTTTAGCACTTTATCATTAGTCCAATTAGGCTCTTAGATCTATCTCTATAGATTTGTATCCCTAAGATACATGAGGCTTTGCCTAAGTCTTTAATTACGAAAATCTTTCTTAACCAAGTTTTGACACTCTCCAAGGTTGGAATGTCATTTCCAATTATTAAAATATCATCCACAAACAACGTTAAGAATTTTACTACACTCCTACTGACCTTCTTGTATAAAAATGGCTTATCTTCATTCTTGATGAATCCAAACTATTTGACTATTTCATGAAAATGAAGATTCTAACTTTGAGATGCTTGCTTCAATCCATAAATGGATCTTTAAAACTTGCATACCTTACTAGGATTCTTAGGTACGAGAAAACCCTCAGGTTGTGTCATGTGCACATCCTCAAGGAGCTTTCCATTTAGAAAATTAGTTTGACATCCATTTGCCATATCCCATAGTCATAATATGTTGCTATTGCAAGAAAAATCCTGATGAATTTGAGCATGACGACTGGTGAAAAGGTTTCATCATAGTCAATACCATGAGTTTTTCTAAAATGTTTTGCAACAAGTCTTGCTTTGAAGATCTCATTGGCTTTTAACTTGTAAATCCATTTGCAATCAATGATCTTGGCTCTATCATGTAGATCTACCAAGTTCAAAACTTGGTTATCATACAAAGATTGCATTTCTGACTTCGCGGCTTCATGCTATCTTATAGAATTTGGATCTACAATAGCCTCTTGGTAGGTTGTAGGCTCATTTTCATCTATAAGAACAATTCATTTATTGTATTTATGAGAAATTCATATCTCTCAGGCTCGTGAAGAATCCTACCAGACCTTTTGTGGGCCTTATGTTATAGATTCAGACTCCACAACATCTTATGAGTTGTCTTGAATCTCTGTTATATCTTGAGCAGCTATTTGTGGTTCTTTTATTTCTTCTAAAAGTACTTTACTCCCATTAATCCCTTTGAAAATAAATTATTCTCCCAAAAAGGCCCTATTTCAAGCAATAAACACTTTGTTCTCGAAACAATTATAAAAGTAATATCCTCTTGTTTTCTTTGGATATCCCACAAATATACATTTTTTGGATTTCGGTGCTAATTTTTCTGAAACTTGACACTTCACAAAAGCTTCGCATCCCCAAATCTCTAGAAAAGACATTATGGGCTTCTTCCCATTTCATATCTCAAATGGTGTCTTTTCAACTACTTTAGATGGAATTTGGTTAAGTATGAAAGCATCTATTTCTAAGGCATAGACCCAAATTGAGATTGGAAGATCTATTTGACTCATCATTGATCGAACCATATCCAATAAAGTTCGATTTCTCCTTACAGACATGTCATTCCATTAGTGCGTTCTGGGAGGAGTACGTTATGAGGCAATCCCACATTCTTTAAGATGATTGTCAAATTCTTGGCTTAAATACTCTCCACCACAACCAGATTGAAGTTCTTTGATATTCTTGCCAAGTTGGTTTTGTAATTCACTTTTGAATTCCTTGAACTTTTCAAAGGATTCAAATTTATGTTTCATAAGAAAAACAAATCTATACCTGCTGAAATCATCAGTGAAGGTGATGAAGTACAAATAACCTTCTCTAACACCTATACTAAAAGATCTGCATACATTAGTATGTATCAGGCCTAATAGATCATTGGCCCTTTCACTTTTGTTCGTAAAAGGACTCTTGGTCATTTTGCCCAAGAAACAAGATTTGCATGTATCAAATGATTCAAAATCAAATGAGTCAAATAATCCATCTTTGTGGAGTCTTGAGATGCGTTTCTCACTTGCATGGCACAAACGACAATGCGAAAAGTAGTTTTGGTTTAAATCATTTGATTTTTAATATTTTATTAATGTTATAGATGAGCTTGTTTTGTTCCAACTTTAAAACATAGAGACCAAAAGATAAGGTTGCAATCATAACAAATGTCCCCTTGATAGATGGAAAGATTATTCTTCTTAATAATAAAATGAAAACCAACATTGTCCAAATAAGAAATGAGAATGATGTTCTTGCTCATACCAGGAACATAATAACAATTCGATAATTTTAAAACAAGTCCACTAGGAAAAGTTAAATAATAAGTTCCTATGGCTAATGGAACAACTCTTGCTCCATTGCTCACTCGTTGGTTCACTTCTCCTTTCATTATGCTCTGCTATTTCTCAATCCCTACAAGCTAATGAAAATATGAGATCCACATCCAATATCAAATACCCATGAGGAAGTAGTAGACATATTGATTTCTATAACAAAAATACCTGAAGGAGAAGTCCTACTTCCCTTCTTCTTTAGCTCTACCAAGCAGAGTTTGCAATTATTTTTTCATGCATTCAATGCCTTGGTTGTTAAGAACCTTTCTTGACGATCTTGGTCTTAGTACATTTTCTTGATATGCCTTATCATGTTAAATGCTTCCATAGCTTCGAATTTCCTTTGCAAATCCGTAACCATGGTAGCAAGCATAAGACATGTGACGTTCGTTGAGTCACTTATGTGCTTCTCATAAGCATCCGTTTGTACTCTTGATGCATTGGATGCAGGTATATTAGGAATCGTTAAATCTAGGACATAACTCTTCCTTTCTTGCTTAAGAACAACTCTTAAGTTTCAAGACCAAACAAGGACATTACTCCCATTCAATTTCTCCTTCTCAAGGATCGATCGCAAAGTAAAGGTTGATATGTTGTTGTTTGTTGCCATTATATCTACATAAAGGATATGCAAAGATTAATAAGAGGTCTTTTGAATACTCCGCCTAAAATTAACATCCCTAAAGCTAATTTAAGTTTTAAACATAGTGGATACAAGATCCATATTTTGCTCAAAGTTAAGTCAGCTAAGCTAGTCCTTAACCTTAGCTATTTAGGTAGAAAACTCATTTTCAATTATATCAAATAGAACTTTTGTATTTCTATGGATTTTGACATCTTATGTCCTAGCAATTAAATCCCTTTCTATGCCATACACCCAAAACCATTTTGATGGCCACGTTAAGTCTAACCATAACCAAAACATAGATACAACCATTATCTACTCTTACCTAACCATGGTTACTCTTATCTACGGAGGCAGAAACTACACACTGACGAACAAGGCTTTGACAATCATTGATTATGGAAAGGCAGTTTTTGACTTACTATTTGTAAGGATTTATGTTTTTTGGTTTGCGTGGGATACAATAGAGATCATACATCCATGGCATGCATTCACGACATGTATATGTAGCATAATGTAAATGTGACAAGACAAAACCCAAAACTAATTAATCTCACATGCCAATATGAAGATTAAGGTTAACCTCGGGTGGTCTTCAATCTTCATTGCAACGAATGGTATCTATCTTCTTTTACATACAATAAATATATAAAATCTATACTAAAATAAGAATAGGCACACTTTCCAAAATTGACACGCAAGCCGTATTTCAAATAGGCACATTTGGCCAACATATTACAACCTATAATAAAAAGCCAATCACATAGGTTTTACTGGGTCATATCATGCACCATGCATATTGAATCATCATTCAAACATAATCAGATTATGAACATTAACAAACATCATTCAATTAATCAACTATTTACATTAATTAAACGGTGGATGTGTAAAGCAGTTTTCCAAGCCGGTTGCAAGGGGGTTTGTAATTCGCATTTCTCATGAAACGAGTTGCTAATTTTAAATCCTAATCTGTATTAATGTCATTAATACTTGGATCTCATAACCAAATTATAATCCAATCCATTATTTTTAATCTCATTACAAAACTACATGTACAAAACCTAATCGACTTTCTAAGTGAATCTTAACGCCCTATGCAAATTAAAAAATCACATACAATTTGGCCTCCAACATATAAAACCCAGTTTTATCTTGCTTAATTTCTAACATACATCATTAATTTAGCAACAATATATATCATATGGATCAAGGCCAAATTCAACAATTCATACAATTATATCACATATAAAAGAACTAGTTATGTTGATTGTCCAAGTGGCTCTGATACCACTGTTGGAATTCGTGACTAAAATATCACATTCATATAAGGATAACGCAGCGAAAATAACAAAATTTTTACCCTAGAATTCCACAAAGGATCCATGCACATCAACATACACGATTAGGGTTTAGGGTTTTTACCTTAAAAACAAAGCTTGATTGTACGAATGAATGGGGTGTTGATGTAGCTTTTTATATAAAACGAATCTCTTTTTCCCTCACGTTGCCTTTGCGCAAATGTGTCTAAAGGTATCCACATAAATGAACTCTTTTTGGAATGATCGAGTGTACTAGCACCAAGAATCTCTATTCTAGTTCTCACAAATAATTTTCTCTATTTGTATATGACACTCACAAATTCGGCCAAGCCATGAATGAATAACAAGAAGTGCTACCTATTTATAGGCATATGGGAAACCCTAATAGGTGCATTAGGGTTAGTCGAAAATCCCTTGCTTGCCCTCTAAGAATTCGGCCTCACCTAATCAAGAAAAAGTGTGCCGAATTTCTCCTTGATTAGGTGTTGAATTCCTCCTCCTAGTCCTACTAGGGTTTGCCTTTCCTCGTACCACAAGAATAAGTTCTGCCTAATTAATTTATGTACACTAATTATGATGTGCCGAATTTATCCTAGTCTCACTAGGGTTTTTATCTCTTCTTGCCATACAAGAATAAGAACTCCTAAAAAATAGAAGCATAGCCGAATTTACACTATGGTTTATTAATGTTATTGGGCTTTTAATTATATGATACATTATCATTAAATAAATCACTCTCTTTTAAATAAACATGGGCCGAATTTATTTCACACATTAAACATGCACAAAAGCTTATTTAACTTAATAAGAAGTAATTTATATTAAAAGCCCATTACATTAATGTATAATATCGTATATCATATTTAAGATATAAATATTAAAACCCTAAATTATTAATAATTAATCAAATTAATCATCTTCATAATTTAAATACTACAGGAGAGAATATTTGTGAACCAATCCAATTTGTTCTTATGTGTGACCTAATAGGCAACTCGAAATTGGCAATGAGCCTCGTCCTAAAACTTGGGCCCAAAGTCTATAAGTGGTATCTAGTAATACATTATGACAACCCAAAATCGAGTGGCATCAGTGATTTGAGTTAACATTTCACAGCTTGATATTTAGTCATTTTGTCTCACGATATCTATATCAAGCATAAGGCATGGTCACAGGTCAACCATATATTGATGAATGTGTTTCTTGATCTCAAGTAGATTGATATAACAAATGACATTCATAACCCTTTATCAATTCATTTGATTATGCGTACATTCTCTCAATCATACTCATCAAGTGGCCTAGAGATAATTATGAAGAGTGATATCTTTAGGCCACATGATGAGTAAGATTGATGGAATGTATGCATACTCAAATGAAATGATAAAGGGGTTATCAAAGTCATTTGTTATATCAATCTACTTGGGATAAAGAAACACATTAAGCAAATAAGATTTACATGTAACCATGTCTTATGCTTAATCAAGATATCGTGAGACAAAAGCACTAAATATCAAACTGTGAAAGGTAAACTCGGATCACCGACTCTACTTGGTTTTGGGTTACCACAATGTATTACTAGATATTGCTTATGGACTATGGGACTAAGTTTTGGCACAAAACTCATTGCCAATTTCGAGTGGGCCTATTGGGTCACATACTAAAACGAGTTGGATTGGATCACAAATATTATCTCTTGTGGTATTTGAATTATTAATATAATTAATTTGATTAATTATTAATAATTTAGAATTTTATAACTTATTTCATAAATATCATATAATATATTATTCATTAATATAATGAACTTTTAATATAAATTACTTCTTATTAGGATAAATATGTTTTGGGCATATTATTATGTGTGACATAAATTAGGCCCCTGTCTTTTAATAAGGGAGTGATTTATTTAATGATAATATATCATGTAATTAAAATCTCAATAACATTAAATAACCCATTAGAAATTTGATACACACTAGGTTGACTAGGTCAAAGGTTGACAAAGTCGTATTTAATCATGTTGGTTAAAACACCTAATCAAGAAGGAGTCTTGATACTTGTATGACAAGGAAAATAAAACCTAGTGCATATTGGTGTAGAAATTCGGCACACATATATATATATATTAGGAAATTGTCTATTTATTTATTCATTAAATAAATAAATAAGAGTCTTAGTATGACTAAGTCAACCTTATACTTGTAGGACAAGTAAGAAAAAACCTAGTGCACTTATACTAGGGTTTCACATATCTCTATATATATGTGCATAAGTGGTGGCCGAATTTTTCAATGCATATTTTTTGAAGCTTAGCCGAATTTCCACACTAAAAGAGAGAAAATTTGTGAGACTATAATAGAGATTCTAAGTACTAGTACACACCACCAATTCAAAAGGTTTGTTTGTGTGGATACCTGTAGACATGTTCGCGCAAAGGCAACGTGAGGAAAGGAGATTCGATTTTGAATACTGAAAGCAACACGAACACTCCATTCGACCATACATTGAGCTTATGGATCCTAATCATGTATGTTGATGTGCATGGATCCTTGGTGGAATTCTAGGTTAAAATTTTTGTTATTTTCATTGTGTTATGCTCTTATGAATTTCATATTACTAGTTACGAATTCCAATAATTATATCATCAAATTTAACATGAATAGATTCTTCTACCACATTTGTTCGAAAATTATAGACCTTATAAGCTTTTCTTTAAGTGGAATAACCTAGGAAAATTCCTAAATCTGATTTTGCATCAAATTTTCCTAAGTTGTCTTTGACATTATTCAAAATAAAAACTTTGCAACCAAATAGATGGAAATAATAAATGTTAGGTTTCTCAACTTTCTATATCTTATAAGGAGTTTCCACTTGAACCCTTTTTAATGCATCTGGTTGATGATGTAACAAGCGGTGCTCATAGTTTCAGCCCAAAAGTCTTTGGGAAGATAATACTCGTTAAGCATTGTTTTACACATCTCCTCTAAAGTCCAATTCTTCCCCTTCCAACACTCCATTTGTTACGGTATTCTTGGGATGAAAAATTATGTTTGAAACCTGTTGAGTTTAGTTTTGATGATGATGTGCACAAAACATCCATAAACATCAGTGAAAGAAGTGTAGACGGGCATACTTTGTGATTTGTGGCAACAAAGCATGTTATGGATGAGGTAGACACATAGCAATCGTGGAAAGCGTATAGACGTGTATGGAACTGAAGTTAGAAAGCATAAGATATCAATCTATGCACACAGATACTGTACAACACACATTTATGAGGTTCCAGAATGATGAGGAGAAAATGTGCAAGAACCGAGGCAAGTTGAGCGTTTGTCAAAGCATGTTGATGAGCAAAGATGTGATCTTTAAAGAGAAGCTCAATGCACGTAGATGGCTGAGCTATGCACATAGACAAGAATGAGTTGGACTAGCTGACAAAAGCAAGACGCTCCTCAGAAATTTGAATTTGAAAATTCTCTGACACAAATCACGCGCAAAATCAGAGGTGCAGACTTTGAATGAACGACAATGCACGTTGAAGGATAATCCATGCACATAGAATGCCACTGGGTGAAAATTACACAATCTAAAATTTAGAGCAATGCACATTGAAGAATGATGAACACATATAGAAGAAAGAACAATGCACGTACAAGACGAGCCACGCACGTGGATGCTAATCCACTCAAAGCTGAGACCACTGTAGTTCTAGCAATGCACGTAGAGTTTCTATCAACACACGTAAAACTCAGATGAAACAATGAAAAACGTGCGTAGATGGAGAACAACGCACGTAGTAAAAGGTGACATCATTACTGAGCATAATTTGTTTTATCTCTCAACAGCTACTTCGAGGCTTTAACAGCCATACTCTTTCGAGTGGCTATATATACTCATCCTAGAATAGTAGAGAAATAAAAAAGACTTGTGCTAAAGCTTGCTATCCATTTTATCTCTCTTCTTTACCTTTCTAACCAATTTGAGCTATTCACTTGCAATATTATTTCTAGGTTGGTGTGAAATTTAATCTATTTTATTCTTGAGTTGAATCTTGTAACAAGAAAGGTATTTGCTTGGGATAGATAGGTTTTCTTGTTAAACCTTTGAAAAACAAGTGAGGTTTCTAGTGAGCCTAGGAAAACTAGTGTTGGTTTTCTTGTTTTGTCCTTAAATCAAGGTGAACGGTTTTTTAGTTGATCCTGCAAAAACTAGGTGAACAGTTTTCTAGTTTATATCGCAAAAACTAGGGTAATGGTTTTCTAGTTGATCTCGCAAAAAGTAGGGTAACCGTTTTTTAGTTGTTCCTGCAAAAACTAGGGCAAGGGTTTTCTAGTTGATCCCTCAAAAACTAGGGTAACGGTTTTCTAGTTGAGCCCGCAAAAACTAGCAAAACGGTTTGCTAGTTGAGCCCGCAAAAACTAGTAGTTTTGTTTTCTTGTTTTGTCCTTAAAAAAAGGTGTAACGGTTTGCTTGTAAATAGTTTCCCTCCAACTGCAAATGAGGAGATAGTTTATTGAAATTCTCTAGTGCATCTGCAGGAGTGGACGTAGGTCAAGAGGACTAAACCACTATAAATATTAAGCTTTGATTTTCTCTCTCCCTTACACTCTCATTTACTTTGCCTTGCACTTACTTTAAATTTTTTTTGAATTGGTTGGTTTTGTTTCTTCCGCATTTACAATTTGATTTTCCTTGTATTAAACTTTGTTATTTGCTTTAGTTTGCAAAAGATTTTCGACAAAGTTTTAAAATCCTTAAAACTCCAATTCACCCCCGTCTCTGGGAGTTCAATTGCATTGTATATTGGGACCAACTACTGTTTTACAAAACCATGCCTGTCACTCCAATTGTAACACCTTGCCCTATTCCGATAAGACCTTCTGTAGAACCTCGTTCAATTATGATTTAAACCTTGTCCGCTCTAGCACAATCTTTTCTAGCTTATGTTCAAGTCTGATCCATTCCTTCAATGTTTGAGTTAATGATTAAGTGTTTGAAGGTGTTTAATGATGTTATTTTTGTAAGGTTAGGTGTTTTTAAGCCCCGAGAATGATCCAATACGTGGCAAAAAACAAAATGAAGCATTTTGGTGAAAATTAGCCCTAAAACGCACGTCTAAGGGGTTTAAATTCGTGTTTCAGCAGTTGAGGGGACGAAGCGCATGTATCTCAACAAAGAGAGCGCGTCTCTTCCCCTAGACACTCTAAAAATGATGTGTTTTTCAACCTTCATCTTTAACACATCCCCAACCCGACTTCTCTTGGCCAAACTTCATTTTCTTCACTTCAATCACCCATAAATTCGTCCAAATCTCTCTCCCATTGCCTCCCATCCATTCTACAACACTTATAGAGGTAAGATCATGCTACTAATCTCTTACTTTCTTGATTTTTTTATATTTGAATTTTAGGGTTAAGTTGGAGGCCAAATTTTGATGTTAGATTTTAGGGCATTTTTGAACAATTTTTTGTCACGAGGACTAAAACTGTATTTTTTTGGAATCAGGGTCAAATTTGTAATTTTGAGGAATTAGGGACTGTTTTGTAATTTTAGAAAGCTTAGGGACTGATCATTAAATTTTTTAAAGTTTGGAGACTAGTATGTCTATTTAATATTTTGCATGTCTGATAGTTAATATTCTAACGAAAATATTATATTGAAATATATATTGTTTGTTACTATTTTATATATATATATATACTCTGAAAACTTAGCTACGAGGTAACATAGCCTTTGGTATACAGATGTTTTGTTATAATATGCCTACGGGCTACCGTCTACTATATTATACTATGGGCTACTGTCTATTATATTATGCCTACAGGCTACCGTCTGCTATATTATGCCTATGGGCTACCGTCTACTATATTATGCCTACGGGCTACCGTATGCTACATTGTGCCTACGGGCTATCGTATGTTACTATTTAGCTTAGGGAGCAATACTTGTTTCGAAATTATCAATAAGCCTGTATACAGGATTCATGACTTATAGAAAATCTTCTAGTATGTACACGAGTGTATATCTACGATATATAATTGCATATATGTGCTTGTGATATTTTTGAAAAATGTTTTCGAAACAATTTGTGTGAGGTCCCAGAAGCATTCTAGAGTTGATATCTCTTACTGAGTTTACTCAACCCCTCCCCTTAACATTTTTCAGATACTCATTTTGACTTCAGTAGCAATTCATCATCTTGGTCTTAGTGAGGCTTGATTATTTTGGTCAATTGGTCCTCTCTAATCGGGCTCTATTTGTGTAGATGTTCCACACCGATCGTCTGCAGGTTATGGTTCCGTATTTGATAATATACTATTTTGGAATGATTTTCCCTGTAAAATACTTATTTTGTATTTTGATGTTATAGTTATTTATATTATTAATGAAATTTGGACTTTATTTATTATTGGTTAATAATTATTTTGGAATAAGTTTGGTAGAATGTTTGGTTCTCTGAGGCTTATGTGAGATGGACCAGGCCTTCGGTTCGATTCTTCTTGTACGTCAGTCATGGTCCGATTTCAGGTTGTGGAAAATGTGGTATCAAAGCGTTAGGTTTCGTAAGCCTAGGTCGGTTGTGAAGCTTAGGTATTCTTGATTGAATCAGTTTGATTTGCCTCTGAATGTCTTTTTTAGTATATTTGGGTACTGTGGCAATCATCAACATTTTGATATCTTCATCTACAATTTTTTTGTCATTTACCTTCACAAGTATGAACTCACATTGGAAGTTATCAGCTAGTGCTGCCGTTAGACGTATAGTTGTCCAGGCTGCCAATTATTTTGTAGCATATCTTAGCAATTCACAAAGTCTTTTGTAGGTTGAGGTATCACCTATTCTGTAATAGGTTCACGCTACCGCTCAGGTAAAAGTTCTTGAGCACATCCTTTAAAGACTTGTTCGTATTTCAAATACCTTAAAAGGTAGGCATAAGATCCTTTAAATCGTCTCGCAAGAGAAGTGAGAAGAGTAAGTCAGCCTCAAGACTATGATTCAACTTAAAAGGAGATTCCTACCCTAATGTAACACTAAACTGTACCTTTTTCAACCTTGAACTTCTATGAATAGGTTACTCGGTTTGGGTACACCTTATATCTCTGAACCCTTCAAATATTATGTTTGATTCCAATGACACACAATTATTTGTTGCAATAGTTTCTAGCAAATCTACATGATAGGTTATAAGTTTTTTTGAGAAAATGTGTGGTAAGTTTCCCTACCTTGTAATTGTTTGTTGATCCAGTCATTCGAGCACCTTCTGTATGGGGTTTGCCTGAATCACCTTTTGATGGCAAGAATTGATAGTTGGTTTATCAGTGATAGACATAGAATAGTTTGATGTTATCTTTGGTGTGGTTTGGCTTTCGATTTGGCGTGCCACTTTGGATTGCTTTACAAAGTGCACATTTTTTTATTGCTAGACCAGAATGAGTTCTGTTAAAAGGGTGAATGAGAAAATGTTGTTTGGGCTTACGTGTCAGCCATTAGGGAAAAATGAATGATCTATCATGATAGTGAATCATAATTGGCTTTGTGCCAATAAAGTCTCAAAGCTCGAAAATGAATTTGGAAAACATACCAGTGGTACAAGAAATTTCTGATGTGTTTCCTTAGAATCACTGGGACTCTCACTTGAACAATATATTGAATTCACAATTGGAGTGTTATCTAGTGATGATATTCTTAAAGCATCTTTTCTAAACTAAATGTGATCACTGCTAGTTCTTGTGATGTTGTTTGGTTTGGCAAGTGCCCTAGCGATATTCATAGACCTAGTGAATAGGGTGTCTGAATCTTGCCTAGATCAGTTCGTAAGTGTTCGATTTGATGGCATTTTTTATAAAGATTTGGAATGAAATCTTTTTGGCTGGGTACCATAGGAGAATTCATCCAAGATTTTCCTAAGATCATATCTTTTATGGCTCAGTTGACTAAGAAAAAAGTTAAGTTTGTATAGTCTGACTTGCGCGGGCAAAACTTTTGAAGTTAAGGGAGTATTTGACAATTGTAATGTATGCTTGTACAATATATAATAGTGGATGTGAGAAGGAACTTATGCCTAGAAGTCAATTCGTAATGAAGGGAATTGAAATCTAGAAGGACTTCTTGGTTCCATTAATTTTTTGAGTTCGATTTGTATGAACTCTGAACTCTAAGCAATTGAATGATTACTTTTCTTGGGGTTTTGAGCAATGTTTGTATCCATTCTGTTTCCTTCGACAATGTATGTATCTATTCTGCTTTCTTTAATAATGTCTATAACTGTCATGTTATCCTTAGCAATGTTGTATCTGTTCTATTCCTCTTAAGCTATACGGTCATAGTTTGGGTTGGATCTACAATTGCACCTTTAACCCAAATGAACTTCCCAAGTATCTTATGATTTTCTTTCCTCTGCTCCGTGTATTGATCAATTCTCTGAACTTTCAATGCTTAACATATGGCAAGTGTTTGGGTACATGTTTTCTAACTTGTGGTTCCTCAGATTCTTAAAATTGACATTATGTATCAGGAAATGTCAGTAGTTTTCAAACTAGATTTGAGTTTCAACCTCTGAGACCATCGTTTGAATTGATGAATATCAGTTGGCGTTACCATTTCAATTTGTCCTTATATATTCTAGTATTCTGTGAATTTGCTCTGTACAGGATATGTCCTAACATATTTTGTATCTTAGTGTAATAATCAGCTAAGGTTAGGTTCGACTTGCTCTTTGATGGAACATCAGTGAAAGTCTTATAAAACCATCATTCTGATCAACTACGGCATAATAAACTCAGCTAATTGACTCCACCTAAATATAGGTCCATACCTTAATCTCTCTATGCATTATGTCATTCCGTGAAAGTACTTCTTTAGAAGTCAGTCTCAGACTCTTCATATATCTATTGAAGTTAAGAATGGTTTGTCTTCTGATGAAATGCGGCACAAAAGTATACACCTTTCGAATCTACCAATGCATAAATCTATACCTTCAATTCCGTGCAAGCATTTCTAGAATTATCCTCTAGTAGTCTGCATATTTGGGTACGAATAGTCTGGAATATTGATAGGGCGATCGTTAGCCTCTCTGAGTCAGGTTTGTTTGAATTATGGGCTCTGGTCTGATTCGGGAATCTAGGTTTGATTTCAACATCCGAATGTCTGAATATAATTAGATTGGATATTCGAATTGTATTAACACGTTGGTATACCTTTGTAATCCTTTTGATCTGAATTGTTTGAAAATTTGAGAACGAATTTCTTTAGAGGGGGAAGTATGTAAGAACTTGCCCTATTCCGATAAGATCTTTTGTAGAACCTCATTCAATTGCAATTGAAACCTCATCCGTTCTAGCACAATCTTTTGTAGCTTATATTCAAATCTAATCCATTCCTTCAATATTTGAGTTGATGATTAAGTGTTTGAAGGTGTTTAATGATGTTATTTTCATAAGGTTAGGTGCTATTAAGCCCCTAGAACAATCCAATTAGTGTCAAAAAATGAAATGAAGCATTTTGGTGGAAATTAGCCTTGAAACGCACGTCTCAACCCTAAGACGTGCGTTTCAGCTGTTGGGGGGTCGAAACGTGCATTTCTCAACATGAAAAGTGTGTCTCTTCCCCTGGACACTTAAAAAAACGGTGTGTTTTGCGCCTTTCATCTCTAAAACATCCCCAAACCGACTTCGCTCAGCCAAACTTAATTTTCTTCACTTCAATCACCCACAAATCCGTTTAAATCTCTCGTCCATTTCCTCCCATCCATTCTAAAACACTTCTATAGTTAAGATCATGCTCCTAATCTCTTATTTTCGTCATTTTTCATGTTTTAATTTTTGGGTTAAGTTGGAGGCCTAATTTTTATGTTAGGTTTATATTTTTGTCGTTTTTGTTGAAAGGGGAGTTTGATCTTGTTAGATTAAGTTTGAAAGAGGTTAGTAATGCTTGGATTTGAGTTAGGTGATGGAGGTTTTGGTTGAAATTCAATGGGTTAGGGTTTGGCTAAAAATATTGGGATTTATTGATGATTTAGAGTTTATTTGATGGAATTGATTTTAGATTTATGTTTTGGAGGTTGACTTGAGTTGATTTGAGCGGCTGGAAATGTTAGGTCTCGATCAGTACAAATTTTAGGGCGTTTTTGAACAATTTTCCATCGCGAGAACAAAAACTATAATTTTCTAGACTATGGGTTATATTTGTAATTTTGAAAAATTAGGGACTGCTTTGTAATTTTTGGAAAGCTTAGGGACTGATCATTAAATTTTTTAAAGTTTAGGGACTAGTTTGTAATTTTAAGGTATTAGGAATTAAATGTAATTTTACAAAAGTTGAGGGACCAAATCATAATTTTATGAAATATTCGATTTTTTAGACGAGAGCGATAGATTTTCGATCACAATAGAATTATCGCATCCTCGGAGGTTTAGGATTCGCATTTGCATACCATGTATACTCTGTAAAGTCACAATAACAACCATATTTGATTCTAGTATGATATGTTGGTCTATTTTCAGTTTCGTTATGTGCTTTCAGCTTCGTTTGATTTCTGAGGTGCTCAGCCATTCACTGGCGGTTTGTGAATTCTTGCATTATTTGGCACGACGTCCAGGTGAATGAGATATCTTCTCTACATACATAGGTTGTGTCTTCCAAATCTGTATCGTTTTTGCTGTGTCTGGCTATTACCTATAATCCAAACTAATAATGGTTTGGCTAAACTAAAATCTAGCTTATGTGTAGACCTTTGTAATATGCTTTCCCGATTAAACTATTACATTTTCTGAAGATGAAATTATGTTTAGGATTAATTATATAAATTTGTATCAAATGTTTGATTTGACATTTTAATTTACCTTCTATAAATAGTCGTCCGCTCTATGTATCTGAATTCTAAAAGTGTTAATTTATTTATTTAATTAATTACTTCATTGATGATATTATTATTGTCATCACACGTCTGTATTATTATGATAAGATGTACACTATATGATTATGCTCTGTCTATTTAATATTTTGCAATATGTCTGATAGTTAATATTCTAACGAAGATATTATATTGAAATATATATTGTTTGTTACTATTATATATATTATTCTGACACTGACTCTGAAAACCTAGTTACGAGGTAACGTAACCTTTGGTATATCAATGTTCTGTTATATTATGCCTACAGGCTACCATCTGTATATTATGCCTACGGGCTTTCGTCTGTTATATTATGGCTACGAGCTACCACCTGCTATATTATGCCTACGGGCTACGGTCTGCTATATTGCGGCTACGGGCTACCGTCTGTTATACTATGGCTATGGGCTACGGTGTGCTATACTATGCCTACGGGCTATCGTCTACTATATTATGACTACGGGCTATCGTTTATTACTATATAGCTTAGGGACAAATACTTGTTTCAAAATCATCAATAAACCTATATACGAGATTCATGATTTATAGAAAATCTTCTAAGTTTGTGTTATTGTTCATTCTCCTATAGTTTATTGTATTGTAGACTGACAGGGTATATTTTGTTGGAGCTTGTGGACTGCAATGCTCTTGGATATACGCTCTAATTGGTTTTGTCTATCTTTTATAGCTTTGAGACCCTTACGGTGTCGGGTATTATTTGGGGCACCTAAGGCGTCAGCTGTTCGGCCCTCTTGAGTCTGGTATTGTTGGGACTCTGGAGTTTGCTGAATTCTTTAAGATATGATCTTGCCATTGCAATATCAATATAATACGGGTGTATGACCAATGAACATCATATCTATTTAATTCTGAATAGGATAATAAAGTAAATGTATACGGAGTTATACATAGTCTAAGCAATATGAATTATTATGATAACACATTCCATGCATTGTCTGCCTTTAGCCTATTAAAGATTTTGCTCGACTACATGTTGTTTGCTTTACCTACGAAATGTTTTTCTGAAAATGTTTTCTAGTACTAGTATGTACACAAGTGTATATCTACGACAAATAATTGTATATACGTGCTTGTGATATTTTTAAAAAGCGTTTTCAAAATAGTTTGTGTGAGGTCCCAAAGCCATTTTAGAGTTGATATCCCTTACTGAGTTTACTCACCCCCTCCTCTTAACATTTTTCAGGTACTCATTTTGAGTTCAGTAGTTGTTCATCATTAGGGTCTCAATGAGGCTTGATTATTTTGGTCAGTTGGTGCTCTCTGATCGGGCTCTGTTTATATCGATGATCCATACTGATCATCTGCGGGTTATGATTCTGTATTTGATAATATACCGTTTTACAATGATTTTCCCTATAAAATACTTATTTTATATTTTGATGTTATAGTTATTTATATTGTTAATGAAATCTGGACTTTATTTATTATTGGTTAATAATTGCTTTGGAATAAATTGGATAGAATGTCTGGTTCTCCGAGGCTTGTGCGAGATGGACCGGACCTCTAATTCGGTTCGTCTTGTACACTGGTCATGGTCCAATTTCGGGTCATGACACCAATCTTCAAATTTTGATTCAAATTTTCCTCCACGGTCGGTTCTAATAGCAATGATAGACTTGTTCTTTTCATTTCAAACTAATCTACACCACTTAGCAAACTCATTAATGGTATCACTTTTATTGGTAAGAAATCTAACCCATGTAAACCGAGAAAAGTCATCCACAATCACCAAGGTATACAATTTACCACCTAAGCTAACATGTCTAAATGGTCCAATCAAATCCATATGTATTAATTCTTATATCCTAGATGTAAAAATCTCTTTCTTTGGTTTAAAAGAACCTTTAGCATGATTGCTCCTAATGCATAGTTCACACAAATGCTCTTTTGTAAATTTCAATTTTGGTAAACCTCTAACAACATCATTTTTTGCAAGTTTTGAAATCAAAAGCAAATATGCATGTCCTAGTCTTTTATGCCATAAATATGAATTTTCATCTAGAGACATTAAACACATTTCATTGAAAGAGTATGTATCATGCAAATTCACAACAAAAATGTTTTCATGACTTAAACCAATAAATTCAATTTTGTTATCTTTTAAAATTGTCCAATAGGATGATTCAAATCTAACATCATAATCCATATGACACAATTGAAAAACACTTAACAAGTTGTGTTGTAAACCATCAACCAAAAGAACATTATCAATGGTTGTAAAAGTTCCTCATACACTTTACCAATACCAATGATTTATCTTTGTTATTATTACCAAATGTGACATGTCCTTTGTTCTTCAATTTAAGCTCTACAAATAGGCTTTTGTCACCATTAATATGTTTTAAGAAACACTATTGAGCTTTTCCAATAAAGCCTCATTCTCAATTTCCAAAGATTTGTTTTTTCTTTTTCAAAACATTGTTGAGTTTGAAAATCTCTTAAAAATCATTGTTCAAAGATTGAAATGCACCAACAAGTTCTTTGTGAGAAGAAGAAATTACTTCATTATCCTCTTCATCACTTAAGAAGGAGCTTTCAGCCATAAGTGCAACGTTGACTTCTCCTTACCATTGACCTCATCATCATCTTTCTCATCACTCCAAGTAGCAAGAAGGATTTCCTTCTTATTGCTCCTATCATAGTGTGGTTTAGATGTGGGAAATCTACAATCCTTTGTATAATGGCCTGGTTTACCACATTTATAACAAGTTTCATCATTATTCTTCTTGAAAGATGAGTTCTTCTTGTAGTCATGCCTAGTTCCTTTCTTGAGGTTCCTCTTTCTCCTTTACATTAGAGATTCATATCGCTTTATGTTCTTAGCATAGAGAGCTAGCTCATCATCTTCCTCCTCTTTACTTTCTTCTTCCTCACTAGTCACTTCCTTGGCTTTAAAGACTAAGTTATTCTCCTTTGATTTGACCTTTGAGTTTCTAGTCTTCAATACAATCTCATAGTTAATGAGAGAACCAATGAGATCATTAAACTCTATAGTATTCAAATCTTTCAATTCCATAATAGCGGTGACTGTAGCATCTCATTCTCCAGGCAATGATGTCAATATCTTCTTCACCTTTTCACTACTAAAGATTGGTCTACTAAGAGATGCAAGACCATTTGTAATTTTTACGAATCAATCAAGCATGTTGGTAATGCTTTCTCCATCCTTCATGGTGAATAACTCATAATCATGTAGTAGCATATTGATATTGGTTTCCTTGACTTGAGTTGTCCCTTCATTAGTGACTTCAAGCATTTCCTATATCTCCTTAGCATTCTCACATGAAGAAATTCTATTGTGCTCTTCTTGATTCAAGGCACAATATAATAGTTAAGTAGCTTTTGAGTTGAGATGAGTGGTTTCCAATCGAATTCAACAAACTTCTGTAAAATTCCATCTTCTTTCTTTGGGATATTTGGACCAAGAACAATAACCTTAAAATCTTTATATCATAGGCTTGAATGAAAATAGACATTTTCTTCTTCCAAGATATGAAGTTTGAACCAGTAAAGAAAGGAGGTTAATTTAGAGCATGCCCTTCGTTGTGTGTTCCTACATGCAAAGTCATCCCAGATCTTTGACTCTTCAGATGTTAAGCCACTTCAAAGAAGATCCCAACACTCTTTTACCAATTATTGAGTTAATTGCGACACTAAAAGGGGGTTGAATAGTGTAATATGTGTGGCTTTACAATTTTTTTGAATTAAAACAAGTAAAGAAGAATCAACACAAGGATTTATAGTGGTTCGACCAACTATTTGCCTACGTCTACTACCTAAGAATCACCACTTAGGATTTCCACTATCATCCAACAGATATAACAATTTCACTTTCAAACTAAGTGAAAACTTTTACAACTTTCTTGATTCTGATTCAAGAATAAACCAACCTAAGGATCTACCATTTGATCCCACTTACAAACTCTCTTAAAAACTATTTTTTAATCACTCCCCAATAATAAATGAACTAGTGATACAAGCAATAAAGAAAGAAATTAATGAGCAATACATTTGTATCAATATGAGAGAGAAAAATCAATGCTTTGATGTTTGGTTGTTGTAAGAATAAATGAACAGGCGTTGTAAGTTATGTTTCTGTCCTCCCAAGAATGTTTTTATACCTCTCTCAGAGTTTTGGAACGTTGTGAGACAAATTCTGGTCGTTGTGGTTCAGCATGGGTCGCATTTAATGCATTCTCAAACTTGTATAACATACGTCGCGTGCACCATAATGTATGTTGGCTTCTGCGTCTCCAGACTACGTATGTTTCTATTCTCTTGACGTACGTGGATCACAGTAAGCTTCCTTACGTACGTTGTTTTGCCTCATAAGTAATCCAATAGCTTTTTTTTCATCTAGAGCTTTTACCGTACATTGAGTTCATTCTAACGTACATTAACACGCCACAATGTACATCCCACAATAGCTAGCATACGTTGTGAATGTTCAGTTGATCGTTGCTTATTCTTTTTGTCTTGATCTTTGTGAAATTTAAACATTTATCCCCTAATCATCAAATCTGAATTTTATGTTGAGTGCATAACGTACGTTGCCCAATAATCCTAACGTATGTTGATCTTCATCCTTTCAAACTTTCAAGTGTTCTTCAATTTCCTGCATTTTGATTGAATGACTTTGGCGTACATTGTGTATACATCAATGTACGTAAACCATCATAATGTACGTCGCCATATAACCCACGTACGTTGTCAAAGTTTCAGTGGCACCCAATGGCTTTTCTTTCACATATAACGTAAGTCATTGCAACATAACGTACTTTGATCTTCCATGATGTACATTGTTTTTGCATTTTAACCATCTAGTAGCCTCTACTTCATTTTTCATCTTTGTTCACATACGTTCGCTTCTATGGCATACGTTGTGCTTAGTGTAATGTACGTTGTAAATCAATCAGATCATCTGTGATTTTGTTTATCATCAAAACATAGAAGGATCTAAATATTGACCACCTTTGGTCTAACAATTAAACTCTTAGAGACTCTTCCTTTTGTGGAAATGACGGTGGAAGAAGTAAGGAGTTAAAGGATAAAGATGAATGGGCAGGTAAACACATTCGCATAGCACAAGTGATTCAATCTCATCTCCTTGTACCTGTGATGAGTACTAAAATTTCAAGCAATCACGCGTTTTAAAAAAAAAAAGCCTTGAAAGATATTTTATTGGAAGAACAAAAAGAAGAGGAAACATAGGTTCCCATTAACATAGACATTTCTTGCCAGGAAATTAGTCATTTATATCCGTTAATCATAACTAAAAAGTAATGAATTGTTGAGGAAAATTCATATCAACAAGAAGCTCTTTAATATAATCCCGATGCACCGAGCTGTAGGCTGTCATCAAATCAATTTTCAAAGCACACGAAGGAAAATTAGAAGTCCTATGATAGTTACAGTATAATTCATGCTCTAATTGGACATTGTCAAATTATTTCTTCTACGAACAAGGGCCAATTGATTCAAATTTATCAATCATGACAAAATCTGATTAAGTCTGGAAGAAATAATTTTAATAATTACTTTATGTAACACTGTACAACGTACTATCAAACGATAATCCACCAAATCAGCTGGGTTGGCAACTTTTGAAATAATGATGAGCATTATAGAATTGATTTGCTTTGAAAGCTTTCCAATTTTAAAGAAATCCAGTATTGCCGTTGTAACCTTAGAACTCACAATTCCTAGTATTCATTGGAAAAGAGACTATTAAAACCATCTATCCAGGGAGGCTTGGACTTGTGAATATCTCTTTTATTCTTAGGCCCTCTTGTCTTCATGAGGTTACAGAAATATTTTGTATTATTGTCTCCCAGATAGATCCATGCTTCCCTAGGTTCATGTTTTCCTCATAAATCAGAGTCTTATATGCTCATCATCACTACCTTTTCCACATTATGCAACAAAACATTCATTAGGTCATGTTGTAATGAGTTTTGCAACCCATCCAACGGGTTTTTACAAGATTCCTCCCTTTTGGAGATGTCAGAAAATTCACTTCTGTTGAACTTGGATAGTTTTAGGATTGCTTAAATAATTAGTTTGGTCGATCAAACAGAAGAACTTATAATAGAATTTTTTTAAAAACAAAACAAAACCGAATCAGACAAAAGGGAGGTAAAGAATCGGGGTGTTGATATAGACAAACCACCAATTAGGTGGTCTGACTTAGATCATACAATTGTGATCATTAGATTAGATTTATTTATTAAATTTGAGCCATTAGATGAAGATACGTAAATTTGGTGCGCACAATAATTTGATTTCTAAACTGAAAGTGCGTAGGCGTCATACCAACAGATAGTATTTACAGCAGAGAACAATTAAGGATCAAATACCTACCTCGAACAGCAGCTAGAACAGTCAAGAACAACAGCAAGTAGGATCACAGCAAGCCTCTACAACTGAACTACAGTCACCAGGGACGAGAGCAGTTGATGAATACACCGTCTAAGTGCCTCTTTGAGATCAGATTGACTACTTAAAGAAAGCATTTTTCTTCTGTTCTTTTTCCCTAAAGAATGTGAGACATAAGAGAGAGGGAGTAAGCAGAGACATGAAAGTGGTGGAGTAGAGAAGAATGTGATTTTTCTACAGCTCTTATCCTACTTTCCTTATCTGCTACTGATAAGGATAATATCCACTGGGCTCCTCTCTGAATGGGCTTCTTTCACTTAATTAGAAGGCCCACAACCAAATACTAATATTGGTTAGGCTCGTTAGTTAACTCGGTAACTAATGGACTCGGGCTCTAAAAGTTATCATCATGGGCGAACCTGATTTTCCAACATCTCTCACTCACACATGACGATACAGTAAATCATCATGTGACATGACTAACATCTTTTAACCATGCTCGATCTTTTCGTCATACTAGTAAATAAATCGCGCGACCAACATATATTAAGAGTACAAACACTATACACCTATTAGGGTCATACAGTGATCTTGACTAATAGATCCTATTATTGTTGTGTCTTCATTACAAGCTTCAACTTGTAAATGATAATTTGTTTATGCCTCTCCCTCGAATGTTTTTCACTATCGCTTCTTTAAATGGAAATTCTGATCTCAATGAAGATTTACTCATGTTCACATATCATGACTGACTATGATAAGTTCCTATGCAAACATCGAGACTTGTGAAAATGCGTCAGAAAAAACAATCTTCCATCTTACACTAGGCAATTCACCTTAGCCAAGTTCTCTTGCTTAATGTATTATGCTTGGTCGAATCAACCAGGACCATTAACAACAAATTAAAGTAGCCTAACTTAACTAAGTGTATTGAATGTGTTAAGGGTCTTAAAGGCTTAGCCACCGAGAACCATATGTTCACGGTAAGGTCTCAATTTAGGAAAAGCGAGATCAGCTTTTATAGACTTTTCCATCCCTATGGTCGTATATAGCACACATGGTATGATCATGTACTATGGTGTTATATCCTTTCCTTAAAGGATCACATGTTTATATAGTAAATTAACACCACATAAAGGCTTTAGTTAAAATGTATTTCGCCATTTAACCTTAATCCACCGCTTAATAGGATTACCTCTGGCTTTAAGACAAAATGCTGAAAGACTCTCAATTTTAGCATATGATCATTTGTAGATCATCATAGGAGTTCATCCTACAGCGTACATTACTTTTCATACGAATTCTCTTACACATTTACAATGTACTCACAACTGTAAATTGCAAGACGGCTCCTGGATTATGAACACGCTCTTGACTTCATGTTCAAAATCAGCATCATCTTAGTCATTGCCTCATATATTACAAGACTAAGGTAAACATCTGTGTGTGTAGCTTACTTTTCTGCCCAACATGATCTTTTACAAATGAATGTGTACTCACAACATTCTTATATGCGTATTGCAAATTGTGAATTTTCAAAGAAAAATATGATTTTATTTATGGACTCAAAATCATATATAAGGGAATACAAAGTATTGTTTCAGATCCTACGTAGACCTAGAGAAGCAACATGTCTGTTGAAATCATCTCTAACTATGGGCTTAGTAAATGGATCTGCAATCATTTCTCGCATAGAAATATACTCTAAAATCACCTCTCATCGTGCAACTAGATCTCTAACAAAATGGTACTTGATCTCGATATGCTTAGTTTTTCCATGGTACTTTGGGTCCTTGGAGCAAGCAATCGATGCTTGACTATCACAATAAATAGTCATAGGATCTTGTAAAGGGGTTACATCCAAGTGGTTAAGAAACCTCCTCAACCAAATAGCTGTGCTCTGCGACTGACGTAGCTATGTACTCAAATTCCATAGTAGACAATGCTACGCTCCTCTGTTTCTTGCTTTTTCATGACACAGCTCCATGATTAAGCAAGAATGCATATCCAGATGTGGATTTCCTCTCATCCACATCTCCACCCAAATCTGCATCTGTGAATCCTTTTAAATGCATATCCTTTTCTTGATAACATAGTGTGTAATCAGTAGTGCCCTTTAAGTAGGGAAGAACTAGTGAGATTTTCCAGGGTTTGACTGGAATCTAGTTAGTAGACCAATAGCAACGCATATGTTAGGTCTTGTACACATCATTACATACATTAGGCAACCAATGGCATTGACATATGGAACTTTCGTCATTCGTCCATTCTCTATTGCCATTTGTGGACACTTCTTATAGCTAAGTTCATGCTTTTTAGCTATAGGGGTTGTTATAGGATTACAATTTTGCATGTTAAATTGTTCTAAGACTTTATTGATATACCTTTTTGGTGAAAAAGATATCAATTTATCATATCGATCTCTTGGAATTTTAACCTCAAGGATATATTCTGCATTTTCCATATCCTTCATTTCAAATCTGGTTGCTAACCAATCTTTGACACTTTTGATATAGGTCAGATCAATACCTGCAACAAGAATGTCATCCACGTATGACGTTAGAATAACAAACTTGCCTCTCGAGTGTTTAAGGTAAACGCAATGGTCTTCATCGATCATTTTAAAATCAAATGAGGTGATTGCCTTATGGAAGTGAATGTACCATTGCCTTGAAGACTGCTTAAGACCATAAATGGATCTCTTCTGCTTGCAAACTTTATGCTCGCTGCCCGTCACTATGAAACCCTTTGGTTGTATCATATAGATTTCTTCATCCAATTCCCCATTGAAGAATGTAACCTTTACATCCATTTGATGTAACTCGAGGTCCATAGCAACAACCAATGCTAAGATCAACCTTATCAAGGCAAATTTCACAACATGTGAAAATGTTTCGTCATAGTTGATTCCTTCTTGTTGTATAATACCCTTTGCAACTAAGCGACTTTTACGCCTGATGGGCTTACCATCAGCACCACACTTAATCATATGTATCCAGTTGTTCACAATGGATTTTTAGCCTTCAGGATGGTCAACCAATTCCCAAACTTGTTTTGTTCTCATAGATATCATTTCTTCTTCTATTGACTTAATCCATTCTTCTTTACTTAGGGACTCAAGGACCACTCGCATATTTGTTGGTCCCTCTTCGTATAGTGGGATTATATTTAAGAAAACTCCATTCGGTTCTTCTATTGAAAAACATCGTCGTGGAACTTTTGCTCTCACCGACTTACGTGGCAATTCTGCCTCTTGATATATGAATCACATATATTTGTCAAGATTTGGTATACTCCCACTAAAAATAAAATTCTCAATCCCACTCAAATTAGGATTCATACTCCCACTTGAGCTAGGATCATGAACATCCGCACTGGCTTGAGGTGGAAGGTTAAAACTTTAATCCTCAACCACGAAATCTATCCCACTCGGATGGAGTGATCCAAAATGTTCACTATATTTTGTTTCATAAAAAGTGAAGTTCGTATTCACGTCGCCCAATTTTGGAAATTCCTGTTCAAGAAATGTTATGTCTCGAGATTCGTACTCGGTCAGCATGTCA
>CAODLS011139973.1:0-17490 GCA_948243855.1 Flueggea neowawraea
AATATTTTGATTATTGCAAAAATATTTTTAAACAAGTTTTAAAAGTCAAAAATCCAATTCACTCTCCTCTTGGATTGCCATTTCGAGCCAACACAACAAAACTCCCAAATTGTGGCATCAGAGATTAGGCCACATGAGCGAAAAGGAGATGAAGATTATGCACTCAAAAGGGAAACTTTCATGTCTACAGTCAGTAGCGATAGACATGTGTGAAGATTGCATACTTGGAAAGCAGAATGGGGTTAGCTTTTAAACAAGTGGAAGACCGCTGAAGAAGGAGAAATTGGAGCTTGTTCACTCTGATGTTTGGGGACCAACAACAACCCCATCCATTGGTGAGAAACACTATTTCGAGACTTTCATCGATGATTACTCTCAGAAGGTATGGATTTACTTCCTAAAGAATAAGTCTAAAGTATTTGATGCTTTCAGGAGATGGAAAGCTATGGTTGAAAATGACTCAGGTCTAAAAATCACAAAGCTCAGGTCTGACAATGGTGGTGAATATGAAGACATCAGAATCAAGAAGCTGTGTCATGAGCATGAGATCAAAATGGAGAGAATTGTGCCACGTACGCCTCAACACAATGGTGTTGCAAAGCGTATGAACCAAAAGTTGACAGAAAGAGCTAGAAGTATTCGTATACAATCATGTTTAACAAAGCAATTCTGGGCAGAAGCAATCAACACAGCAACTTACTTGATCAACCGAGGTCCATCGGTACCATTGGAGCATAGAACACCAGAGGAGGTATGGAGCGGAAAAGAGGTAAAACTCTCTCACCTAAGAGTTTTTGGTTGTGTAGCTTATGTGCATATTAGTGATCAAGGTAGGAGTAAGCTTGATCCTAAATCTAAGAAATGCATCTTCATCGGCTATAGCAAAGATGAGTTCGGCTACGCCTTTGGGATAACAAAAACAAAAATGTGATCCGCAACATAAATGTCATTTTCAATGAAAATGTGATATACAAGGATAGACATGAAACTAAGGCCATCAACTTAGAGAAGAGTGGGCCAACATTTGCAGATGCAAATGACATCCTAAATCGTCCTCCAAAAAGGTAAATAATAGCCAGTCCTCAGACAGAGGAACTTGGTAGACAAAGTAGTGTACAACAGTCCTCCACACCATCTCCTACTCTAGCTCCTGAATTGAGAAGGTCCTCTCGGCCTCATGTGCGAAATAGGAGATACGTGAATTATCTGTTGCTAACTGATTGAGGAGAGCCTGAATGATAAGATGAGCCATGTCAGACCGGAGATGTTAGCAAGTGGGAGCTTGCTATGAAGGATGAGATGAAGTCTCTGATCTCCAACCAGACATGGGAACTAGCTGAGTTACCCGTGGGAAAGAAGACACTTCACAACAAATGGGTGTATCGAGTGAAAGAGGAGCATTATGGTTCTAAAAGATACAAAGCTCGACTAGTTGTCAAAGGATTCCAATAAGAGGAAGGAGTTGATTGCACTGACATTTTTGCTCTTGTTGTAAAGCTTAATACTATCAAAACAATATTGAGTATTGTTGCCAGTGAAGATCTTCATCTTGAGCAGTTGGACATGAAGACAACATTCATTCACAAAGACTTGGATGAGGAGATATAGATGCACGAACCAGAAGGCTTCTCAGAAATAGGGAAGGAGAACATGTTGTGCAGACTTAAAAAGAGCTTGTAAGGCCTAAAACAAGTCCTAAGGTAGTGGTACCAGAAATTTGACGGCTTCAAGCATGGGGAAGGTTTTCAGAAGTGCAACGCTGACCACTATTGCTTCTTTAAGAGGTCTAGCTCCGGCTATATCATCTTACTACTATATGTTGATGACATGTTAGTAGTAGGTTCAGATATGGATGATATCAGATAGTTGAAGCAATAATTGTCAAAGGAGTTTGACATGAAAGACTTGGGTCTAACAAAGAAGATTCTTGGAATGCAAATCACAATAGATAAGCGGAGAGGGTTCTTGTAGTTATCTCAGGCAGAGTACATTAATCATGTTTTGCAGAGATTCAACATGGGTCACGCCAAGCCGGTCAGTACACCCTTGGCCAGTCACTTTCATCTATCAAAGGATCAATGCCCTCAAATGTCTGAAGAGAGAGAATTCATGGCTAAAGTTTCTTATGCCTCAGCCATTAGAAGTTTGATGTATGTAATGCTCTGTACGAGACCAGACATTGTCCATATAGTGGGAGTTATTAGTAGGTTTATGTCAAAATCCAGGCAAAACTTATTGGGAAGCAGATAAGTGGATTTTGTATGAGGACCTACAGAGAAGTGTTTGTACTTTGGAAAAGGAGAGCCAAAGGTATAAGGCTACGTAGATACGGACTTTGGAGGTGAAGTTGATCACCGAAGAAGCACAACCTATTATATATTCATTGTTGGAAATACTGTTGTTAGTTGGATGTCGAGGTTACATAAGATTTTCACTTTATCCACTACAGAGGTCGAGTATGTAGCAGTGATTGAGGCCAGTAAAGAAATGATATGGCTTCAAGGTTTGTTAACTGAGCTAGGATTCAAATAGGGGAAGAACGTTCTGTACAATGATAGTCAGAGTGCAATACACTTGGCAAAGAATTCAGCATTTCATTCTAAAACCGAGCATATTGGACTCCGTTATCATTTCATCAGATATCTGTTGGAGGATGAAGTGTTAAAACTGGAGAAAATCCAAGGAAGCAAGAACCTAGCTGACATGTTAACAAAGACAGTGTCTACCAACAAACTGAAGTTGTGCTCAACTTCAGTTGGCTTGCAAGAATAACAAGGCTTAGAAGAGCTGCTACATTGATCGAGGTGTGAGGATAGATTGAAATAAGTCTTAAAGTGGGAGATTGTCAGAGTTTGTTGAAAAAAAAACTTGCATTGTTTTTCATTTTTCAAAACACCATTTGTCAAAGGTTGCATCAATTTGGATGTCAACAAAAGAGGTCATTGATTGGATGTCATCGGATGTCAATAAAACAGGCAGTTGGCAGCTGAAATTTGAGTGGCAAAAATGTGTGAAGAAGGGACTGATTGGAGTCATAAATACAACCCTCATTAGTTGATTTTGTTGTTGCAGCGTGTAAGAAAAACTGTGAGCATTGATGCTTTGTATTGTGAAACACAGAGAATGTGGTAAGGTGCAGAGAATTTGAGCGAGATTTTTTTAGAGAAATTTGAGAGTAATTTTCTTGAGTTGTGGGTATTGTGAACATTGTATATTTTTCTCCTTTTAGTGAAAGATCTGCAGTAACCCGTTGAGTAAGCAAGTTTATGTCGAACCACGTAAATTGTGTGCGTTGATTTATTGTTTTTTTCTGCTCACTCCCATATATCTGGCGTATGGAGAATGTTTTTATTTTTTCCCAACACATATGACCGTTAGAGGGAATCTTCAAGCAGTTGGAGTGAAATGCACTTTTATTTAATACTGTCGGACTTAAGTATGTAAGTAAGAAATCAATTGTGTAACTTGTGACCTATTTTTTTTTTCAAATTTACCCACGTAATTTTAACGAACTGACTGTTGATCGAAATATTCTTCAAATCCGCTTTGTCAAACAATCTTCTTCATGTTTTATTTGAGTTGTTTAGTTTATGTGGGTAAATTCTTATTTGTGTGCGTAAGGATGTTTTGACCTTTTGATTTCTGGAGGAATCGTTCCCACTTAGCTCGTTTGATTCAAACTTATTAAGTGCATAAGAACTTCTTGGGTTCGTAACTTATTTCTTCAAGAATAACTCAAATTTTTTTGTCCTTTTTGGTACACAAGTCACTTGCACTTGCGACTCTTCTTTGGTCACGTATATCTTTTTCTTAAGTGCGTAAGTTTGTGATGATCTACAAAATTGGTCACACAAGAACAAGTTGTGTGTGCAAGTTATTCCCTGATTTCTATAATTTGCAGCATTTCAACATCCAACTTCCTTTGTGATGATCTCCAAAATTGGTCACACAAGAACAAGTTGTGTGTGCAAGTTATTCCCTGATTTCTGTAATTTGCAGCATTTCAACATCCAACTTCCTTTTCATTTGGCTCAAACTCCTTGGTTGTTTTCATTGGTGTATTGTTCATCATAATCAACTTCTAGAGTCAATTTGCACTCCTCATCTAGATTGGAACATCTGAATTTGAGAAAATTTGGAGAATTTCTTGGTGGATAGAAACTTATGAATGATCAAGTGTTAACTCTTCTTGTTATTGTTTTCGCTTTTTTGAACAACTAATGACAAAAATATTTTTTTAATAATTCATTTTATTTGCTCCCACTAAAAATTGGACATGACTTTTGTTACCGGAATTGATTCTAGTACTATAATAAACTACTTATATCTCTTTTTATTCTTTTCTTAGTGATTTTAGTTTCCATCTATTGTATCTATAAAAAAAAAAAAGCAACAGATTTTATCTAAAGAGACCCAAAAAAAGACATTTGCGGGTGCTCGAACCCACTCTTCTGAATTAGTTGTTGTTGTCACTAGAAAAAGAGTATAGGATGACTTGGCTTACTTGTTAGAGTAAGGATTGGTCGGCAATTCAGCTCTAGCGAATTTGGTCCTAGTGAGTCGATTGTATGGCTCAAAATTTTTTATGAATGCTATTAAATTAAAGAAATTCTGTCTTTGCGGACAATCCAATCAACTAATGACAAACACTTTAAATGCTGAATTCGAGTATTTTTAAGAAAGGATCGTTAACATCAGTGTTCGGATCATTATCCTCAAAGATCGAATTTGAATCCATGTTCTCTTGCAACACCAAAAAATACTTTACTATTCCGTCTATGATTTCTGTAATAATGTATAATAAGTTTACGATATATATAAAAATAAAATTAGATTAAGTATAATGAGTACTATCAGCCTAATAATTCATTAGTATAGGAGACACTTTCATCACTATTTTAAGAACTTAACGGCATATTTAATGAAAAATTAACGTTTTAGAGTTAATTTTAAAAAATCAGAGAAAATTGTTAAAAACTAAATAGCTCAATTATTTAATTATCATCAAACTTTATAATAAACTATCACTCATTCTTAATCGTATGGCAAAGCCATTCAAGCGACATAGTTAAAATTAAACTAAAAAACAAGGACATAATTTTTTTCGTATCCATTCTATACCCCAATGTGTTCTTATTATATTTTGGATTTTCTACAAGAATCTCCTTGTGGTTCTACGATACTAACATGTCTCATCAAACGTAAGTTGATCTAAAAAAAAGAAAGAAAGTGGGTTCACCCGAGCACGCCAATGGCACGCGTCAAGAAAACCTTGAGTGTAGTTGTCGCTTTAAAGTTAAAGCATTTGCCTAAGATAGGACAATTTTGCTACCAATGCCACTACGCCCTAAAAGGACCTCTTATCTTTCTTTCTTTTGAAAAAAGAAAGAAAAAACCCTGGAAATAGAGCTCATCTTATTGGGTTTCTTTTTTAAGGCAATGATATGTTCATAATTCACCTAACTTTTAAAGGTTCGAATAAATTATGATCTTCTGCTAGAAACATTTCGAGTTCAACATTTTTTAAGATGGATAGTGATTGCAAGGAAAACTGGAAAACTTTCCGACATTAATGGAATCGCACGGTTGGGTGTTTCTAAGCAAAAGATATGTATTGTTTTCATTTCATTATTTCATTATCTTCTAGTTAATAAAAAATTTCTTGATGTAATTAAATATATACGCAAATGTTGCATGTCAAAGGTGCGGACCAATTCCATTTCTGATTTACGACCTTCCGGACCATAATAAATCTAATTGTCCAATTATTGATTTATTCATAAGATGACGTATTTTTATTGGTTAATTTGAAGATTAAAATTAAAAAAAGAGTTCACCCATGTCTCGCTCAACCCCCCACTCCCTCTCTTCCCAAAACCCTAACCCTAGCAACCAAAACACCACAGTTCACCCAAGCATCCCTCTGACCAATAACTGGAAACCTACCATCGAGAATATTGCCCAGCGTTGTTCCTCCATCGACCTCCAGCAAACTCTTCGGGGATATGGCATTTGGACCATTGTCTCCATTGCAACGAAGTATAATTGCAATGCGTTTTGGTTTTTTGAATTTGACTGAGGCGTCATCACTGCCTTCTGTTTTGTATTGCGTCAATGGCATTTCTTTGGGCAGTCAAGGCCTTAGGGCTTTCGTTGTACGATTTCCTAGATCTAAGATGGCCTTCTAAACCTTTAAGGCTAAGCAACGTTCACCCAATAGGAAGTGCCATCCCTGGAACTGATAGCTTGCAAGATTCGTAGTCCCTAGATAAGTACCCTTATTCTGTATGGAATCGGATTTTAGGTAAGATGGGCCTTTCTTGGTCTTTCCTTTTTCAACTTCTAATCATTTCCAACAACGAACAGCTATGATTTTTGGCAACAAACAAAGGATCTTCACATTTACTTTGGGGCAACTAATTGTTTGGGAGATTTGGAAGTGTAGGAATCGCAGAATTTTCACAAATGTAGATTCAAAATCACGAGAAGGCCTTATCTTCAAATGCTTTCTTAGATGTTCTTTCATGCTTAAATGTAAAGATAAATCCTTCAATATTTTCGACATTGATATTTATAGATGTCCCGATACAATTTTCACTCTGGGACATTGATGTATTTGGTTGTACTCTCTTCCTTTTTGTGTTGTTCTCATGTCTGCATCTGTAGCCTTTGAGACAAGCTGTTCATCGTATGGGAATTACTCGTGTAAGGTACTTCCTGATCACTGCTTTGGTGGCAGAGGTCTTAATGAAATTCTATTTTACTGATCAAAAATAAGATTATGCGATGGAAAATCACCATGCGCAACATGCCATGCTATTGAATTGCTTGCATTAATTATTTATGTTGTTTCAGATGAAAAAAAAAATGTCAAGACTAAGTCGAATTATTTTGCTCTGATGTCGTCGCTAATTAATTTGGCAACAAATTGAGTTTTCTACGTTAAATTCGAATTGAATAGTTTCTCGCAAAGTGGAGTGGACACTTTTTTTTTTCACGCAACTTAGAGTTAACACTTCTCTTTTTCATTCAAATGCATAGAATTTTCTCGTTAAATTCAATCGGCAAAGAGGACTTTGAAAAGAAACTTTTCCTCGCCAAATTTCATCATCAAACAAGATTAGCAACGAAATGCTTACTTAGCAATATTTTTTCGACACTAAACTGCATTTTTTTATATGTAAGCATTATGAGCAACTTTAAGGTATTTAATGCATGTAGGTAATGCATATACATAAAGATAGACGCTTTCCTTGACTTTGTGAAATTTGTTATTAGAGAGTTTTGTCTCATATAGGAATTAGAATCTAAATTATTATTTGATCAAGAATACATTTACAATAAAAAAAACATTTGCCCAAACTTCTCTTGCCCACTAGTAAATTTCTCTACAACATACAAAAACTCGTGTTCAACGATTTGTAGTTTATTTTATAAACTATTTTTTTAGTAAGGAAAGTTGCATGGTTATTTTGAATTTTTTTCAAGGTGACCAATTTTGGTTTTAGGAACATAATTTTCAATATGAAGATATCTCTTTGATTTTCTTCATCTGAGCTGTCTCAACCCGACCAAGCCATGACCGACATGGAGAATGAATCGAATCAGAAGACTGCATTTGACCCGCATGAACCTAGTTTAGACCTCCTACCCAATTCCATTTGCTAATGGACTACCATGTTTATGTGATATTCAAATTATTCAATTACCATTTTTTTATAAGTTATTTTTGTTACCATTTGTACTTCGAAATCCAATAACAATGAAATCCAAAAACACAGCTTAGCACACGACCATGTTTCAGGGCGTGTAAATTTACTTGAATTCTTCAAACTCGAATCCGACCAAATTAAAACCCTTAAAATGTTTTCAAGCACTTAAATCTTCATGGGAACTCTATTAATTTGCACTTTTGTGTATAGGATCACATCACTCCCTTCTTCTTGTAGACAATTCATTCTCAAATGTAGCCATGTTGTATAGATAAAGCCATAAACATGCATTTCTAGGTGGAAATCTTGGCCCTCTTGTTGGAAAATAATTGACCTCGTATTTTCACACAATCAAGCATTAAATACAAAGACATTAATGATTTTAGTTGCATAGAACTTGAAATTTCTAGCAAACATCTGAACAAACTTATGAAATTCCATAAATTCGTCCCTTAGAACGTGCAAATCAAATTCGTTGAAAGAAAACCTTCACCCAAAAATTTTAAGGAATCACGAACCAATGTTATAAATCCCCAACCTAATGATTATAGAGAATCGTGATCCAAAGAAATAAAGAATCTTTGACCCTTCATTATTAGGAACCAAAACAATGGATGTAAATAAAGAATTTTAGGGGAGGAAACTCACCAACAGTATCTCAAACAAACCAACTCAATAAACTTTATTATTCTATTAAAACATCATAAAATTGATTACAGGGGATAAAATAAGGTTTATATAGGTTTTAAATCAAGACCAAAGCCTAAACTAACAATAAAATCCTAAAGATACAAGTCCCTGATTAGGTGTCAATTGATCAAAATAATATAAGTTCCTGATGGGGTGTCAACTGATCAAACTAACAATTTCAAAAAGAAAAAGATACAAGTCTTAATGGGGTGTCAACTGATCAAAATAATATAAACCTGATTAGGGAACAAATAATGAGTAAAGTAGTGAGCATGATTGAACTACAAAAATTAGTGCAAGAATGTTTAAATCCCGAAATAAAAAACTAAAATTAAATGACTAAAAGTTGAATTAAATCTGAGATTAAAAGTAACATAAATAAAATTTCACAATGAGAAATATAATAAATTGTCGTAATTAAAATGAAGAAAATTCAGTAATGATAAAAACCTAGTTAAGGCACTTATTCGTTCAATCCAATCAGTTGATTACAGACGCGAAATATCAATATAAAGCATTCGAATAGACCGAGTTATAGTTAATGATGACGCACTCAATTAACCAATCTCTTCTTAATTTCTCGATAGCCCCGGGATGCCCTGCAGACTATTTCTCTAACCACTAGACAACCCTGAAACGCTTTGACAGGATTTAATCTATGACAGTAGTACGAATTAAAAAGACCTCTGTCGTAGCCAGTGAAACTGGGCTCCGTGATTCATTTAAATCAGATTATTCAATTTCATAACAATGAACAATGTCCAACACATTAATTCACATTATTCGTTACCTAGATTAGGATAATGTGACACACTATCAATCCTAAATAACAGTATATTAGCCGTTCAATCACACAACCGACTGAGTCATGCAATCAATACAAATAATAATGAAAGAACTAAGGCACATAAACTGAATAAATACTCAAAATACTTTATAATAGTTAAAACAATAGTCTCACAACGTTAAGGGGTTGAACTTCGAAATATCTTAACTGGAAAGGTGTTTAGTTACACATAATAGAAGAAAGAAAGTCAAAATCCAAAAGAGAGTCGATTGCCAAGAATGCGTGAATGATCAGATGGGGAAGAGAAAAGAGACACCAAAGAGGAATAGAAAAAATATTTATATGTTTCCTAATTAGGAAAGCCTAATTTCTCCTTTAAAATAGCTAAAAACAATAATAATAATGTAAATTCTTTTGATCCAACAACAAAACTAATCTAGCAGCCCTTCAAGACGTCCAATAGGCTCAAAAACCAAGGCCCAACAGTTCAACACAATGCATAATGCACGACGATCAACATGGTCAATACGTCTACTATGGCGTGGTCACGCGATAATTTAGTCACAACCAAAATACATCAAAAACAGTTTTGAATCCTTATGTTTCACTAACATTCCACCTAAAACACTAAAAAAGTAGCAAGACATAAAAAGATACAAATAACAATGATTTATAACACAAAATAGACATAAAATGCAATGCAAAGTATGCATAAAATGCAACCTATCAGTCCCAATCTTCTATTCTAAATATGAGAATTGTCATCCAAAGTAAGTAAACACTTTTCATTAAAAGAATATGCATCATGCAAGTTAAAAATGTAACATTTCTTTGTCTCAAACTGATGAATACAAACTTTTATCTTTTGTAAAGATGCGCAATATGATGGTTCAAACTTCACATGAAAATTCATCACTCAACTGAGAAATGCTCAACAAGTTATACTTCAACTATTAACTGATAGACCATTATCAATAGTAGTAAGTGGCTTCTTTTCAACCTCATCTATACCTATGATTTTGCCCTTGTTTTTATCTTCAAGGTGACAAATCCATACTTCTTTGGTGTGATTGAGACAAATTGACTCTTGTAACCATCATGTATCCTGAGATACCACAATTCATGTAAGACATACTTCTCCACTTTGTTCTTCAAGTATACCTCATTGTTACTATCATTTTCACTTAAGTAGGAATTATTGGCCATTAAGCACAAGTTCACTTGTTCATTTCCATTTCAATATCTTTGTCACACCATAAGGCTACTAAGACTTTGTTCTTCTTCTTCAAAGGAACCCTTAGCTTGTAATTGATAAAGCCATTCAATTAGTTTTTAATAAATAAGATTTCATTTACACACCACACCATCAATGTTTTATAACTTAAACAAAACACAAATCCATTTTCACTGACGTTTGAAACTCATATGCATTCATTCTCCTTATATAACTATGTATCTATTTTTCCTACACATTATATGTATATGTATATGCACTTGCATTTTGTTTTTCCAAATGTTTTCAATCAATAAAATCGTTTTGACATACTTGTGGGTCTTTGAACCCTCTGTTATATATATCATCCCTCAGTGAGTATATCTTACTGTTGATTTTGTCACTTCTAGGTACGAGTAGAAGATCATTGTGTTGCTGTCGTTCAGGGTCCTCAATTGAGTCATTTGTGCCATTTGTCCTTGGTACTATAGTTAGTTAGTTTGGTGTAATGAAATTCATGGCTACTTGTGGGGTACAAGTTAGGAATGCATTTAATTTTTAAAATGCTTGTTTGGTAAATTTTACTATATTTTTGATATTATTCCACATTTTTCTGCAATTTTTACTTTTTAAAACTTGTAATGCTAAACTAGCTAATTGATAAGGTTGGTAGAGATTAATGATAATAGAAGATAGCATGACAATGAGGATTATATGGGTCGAGTTAGGCATATCAGTTCGGTTCATTTTGCACAATGCCATGATCCAATTGGGTCATGGCACCACTCAAGTTCCTTAATTTCTAATCTACTTAACTACTAAAAGAAAAGTGAATAACTTCTTCTTCATGAATAACAACAATATAATAAGACTAAATTATCCTCTTTAATCATATAAACACAAAACCCTTATATTTATGTATTTTTGTTGTGTAACACACAAAGAGCAGAAGTGAAGTTTCAATCATAGGCCAATGTGCGCTCTTGTCCATTAGTATACTCCTTTTTTTTTTTCCTTTTTCCGTTTTTACAGTACTGATGAACTGACAAAAATTAAGTTATATTTTTATATTTTTATTTGTTGTGCATTATTGGTGGTTTTATTTTTTTTTTCTTTATGTATAAACGTGAGTGGCTTTTGTGCACATAAATATTTAATCAATTAGAACTTAATTTTTATTGATTTTAATAAAATAATATTTTTGTTTACAAAAGTAAAGTCTATTTTTATTCCTTCATATAATATATTAGCAATGAGGGTATTAAGATGTCGAATGAAATGAGTGCTTAATTGAATTTGCACTGATGTAGAGCAAAATGGGTTTTGTAGTACCTATATATATATCCTTTACTTTTACATTTAGGGCCATTTAGTTCAACAATTTAGAGGGAGGATTGAAATGAAAATGAAAATTTGTTTTTGTTTGGTTCATGTAAAACCCATTCACATTACTATCAAAGTAGAAAATGATACTACCCCTTTAGCTATAATGTGATTAACAGGGAACCATTATTAACTAGATTCTCATTGTCCTATAATCAATATTAGATTAGATTTTTTTAATATAACTTCTCTTCTTCCATCTTCTCTCTCTTATGGTAGTGTCACGTGGGTCAAAGGTTGAAATCGATTAGTGGGGCCCAAATTCTTGGCCCAAACCCCACTATATTGAAATTAGTTTAAAATTTAAAATTTTATGTATTTATCATTAAATTAATTCAAATAATATAAAATTTTAGAAATTATATGTTACACATTTATAAGATTTTATTTGGATAATAAATTAAAACTTAAATATAAGTAATTAGACCTTAAAACTATTAAGCTTATTTTCCAAGATCTTTGACCAAACAACCCAGATGTCAAAAATAAATTATACAATATCAAATATTTATAATATACATATTTGATGAGACATGGGTAGAAACTCACTTAATATACTTAATTACCAGATGTAATGAAAACGTTATAATCGCTATTTATGAAGAACGTTACAAAGACATTGTTCTCTCATCATCAGTCACTCTGTAAATAGTTGTCGTAGATAACCTGTTTAGATATGCTCTACTCTCCACACATACAAATACTCTGCTAAAATTTATACTGACTTGAGCATCGAAGACTCGCTTAGGGAGCATCCTAAGTTCTTCTTATTCTGTGTTTTTAGGTTTTAAGGTGACATTCACATTTTTTGAGTGTTCGAGTTCTTATCATTATTATTGTTAATTTTTCGAGGCAACAACAATTGGTGCAATCAGTGGGAATACTTGAAAGAAAAGCCTTGTTCGTAGACGTTCAAGAAGAAATTCACTGACAATCACTTGCTCAGTCATCATGGTGCAAACGCCTTCAAACCAAGCCAGACATCCCGAGAAGGATACCAGGATAGTTGGTGCTAAAGCGAAGGCTTCGAGGAATGCCTTCTCAACCGTCCCACTTGCCTGACTATGAAATGCTTAGTAAGTAGAACGAGGAGAACCAAAAGGCTTTGGGCGAGATGGCAACTTTGCTCCAGCAGCTTCTTCCTCAAGTGCAACTTCCACCCACGTTGCGTGCTTACGCCCAAAGTGCCTAGAGTGGAGGAGTCCTAGAAAGGCATGACACTTCGCAATAACATCACCATCAACCATCTCACAATCATGAGCGATCAAACCCTTCACCTCGTCAAAAGCACTTCAACGTTCCTACTCTTGAAGCTCGAGTTGAAGCTAGAAAGGATAACTATCCCGAGGTGGTGGAGAGCGCCTGTAAGGGAAAACCTAGAGTTCATTTGAAGAAGGTTGAGATGGAGCCTCAGTCCTCGATGAATGTTTGGGATACAACGGATATGAAGAAGATGATTGAAGAAGTCACTGAGCAAAAAAAATTGGTTCTGATGGAGGAGGAGCAACAAAGAGCCAAAGGTCCATTCACAAAGGAGGTCACAGGAAAGCCGCTTCCTCCAAAGTTTAAGATGTCCTTGTTGTCGACTTTCTTAGGAAAGGAAAATCCGCATAAGCATGTGCAAAACTATGAGGCCATCATGATGCTTCATGGATGTGAGGATGCTATCATGTGACATGCATTCCTGATTACATGCCCGTTCATGATTTAATGGACTGAAGGAGATGTCTCTCTCTAGCTTCGATCAGTTGAGGAAGGAATTTGTCAATGCCTTCATCATTAACAACAAGAATAAGGAGGATGTCACATATTTGCTGAATGTGAGGCAGAATGAGAAGGAGACTCTGCGATAATGCTGCAAGGGATGCGATCGGTCCAACTCCAATAGTCATTGTCCCTAAACGAGTTGAGGACTTTGGCCCATCTATTTGTTTGAGGCAACAAGTACATTTTGCAGGCCGAAGTCATGAAGATTGTAGCATTCACTTTGCATACGCATTCGACAAGTGCACGACGCTCAACGAGAAACTGAAATGGAAAATCGGGGTGGTTGATAACACCTAGTGCCTAGAACTTGATAAAGGCCTAGGAACCACTGCCATCAACTATGTGCGTTAGCTAAATCAATGGCGAGTAGAAAACCTTCTTTAACACAAGGTCTCATCCAGAAAGCAAGCAATGCCAAAATTTGCTAAGATGTATGACAAGTGAAACTAAAAATGGTATTGTCATGACCGCATGCGGCAATGTACTTGTTAAGACGTGTGGCAAATGAAACCCTAAGTGGTCTTGTCATGAACACACTCGACAATGTATTGGCTAAGACGTGTAACAAGTGAAACCCCAAGTGGTATTCTCATGAAAGCACGTGACAGTGTACTCGCTAAGATGTATGACAGGTGAAACCCTAAGAGGTATTATGATGAATGCACATGACTGTTTATTCGCTAAGGTATATGGCAAGTGAAACACCAAGTGGTATTGTCATCAGCGCACACAATAATTTGTCTATTTTGTCCTCAACAAGCAAGTCAACTCCAACTACCACTAAGACTCCATAAAAATCACTTATCCAATAGTAACTTGACCAAGAGATTGGGGAGCAATTGATATGGAAAACTTCACGAGGAGGTGACAAACTCCTCAAGGTGGAGTGGATGATGAACTTCACGAAGTGGAGTCAAGAGGATGAATTTCGTGTCGAGAGGATGGACTTCACGAGGTAGAGCCGAGAGGATGAACTTCACGAGGTGAAGTCGAGACGATGAAATTCATGAGGTAGAGTCGAGATCACGAACTACATTAGATGAAGTAGAGATCGTGAACCTCGCGAAGTGGAGCAGAGATGATGAATGCTGCTAGCCCAGTGAACTTTGCGAGTTGGTGAACTCCACGAGGCGGAGTCGAGATGATTAACCACACAAAGAGGTGAACTCCACGAGTAGATGGTGAACTCTACGAGATGGGGTCGAGATGTTAAACCTCACTAGGAGATCAACTCTAGGGGAAGATGGTGAACTTTATGAGGTGGAGTGGAGAAGGCGAACCAAATCATGTGAAGTCAAGATGGGGAACTCCGTTAGGCGAGTTGGTGATGATGGACTCTACGAGTTGGTGAGCTCGACGAGACCAGGAACCACCAACCATGAGCCACGAATCACGATCCACGAACCATAAGTTACAAGCCACGAGCCACCAAGATACACTGAATGCCCAGGTGGTAGTGAAGGTGAAGTCCTCCATAAGGTGGCTCCTAAACACCCACATGGTAGTAGGGGTGAAGTCCTCGAAGAAGCAACTCTTGAATGGCCATGTGGTGGTAGGGTTGAAATCCTTCACAAGGTGGCTCCTGAATGCCTATGTGGTGGTGGGGATGAAGTTCTCCAAGAAGCGGCTTCTGAACGCCCACGTGGTAGTAGAGGTGATGAATTCTCCAAATGTGGCACCTGAACAGTTGCACGATGGCGGGGAAAATGAATCCTCCAAGCAGCAACAAGTGGTCTAGTCTATAATAGCAACTACAAGTGGTCTGATCTATAATAGCAACTACAAGTGGTCTTGTCCAACAAACTATGGAAAGTGGTTTGGTTCATAACAGCAACAACAAGTCCTCTGGAACCTCCTGAATGGCTTGTCGGCTCTCGAACACATCGAACAACACGTTTTCTCTAGAACATCATGAATGGCTTATCGTCTGGAGCCAGGAACCATGAGCTGCGGGCCACGAACTGCGAGCCACAGACCACAAACCGCGAACCAAGAACTAACAGCCGCGAACCACGGGCCACGAATCGCGAACCACGAACATCGCCATCCGGAGCCATCCCGGTTGATGTCGTTGTATTCCGTCCAAAGCTATCCCTGAAGAAAAAAAAAAGAAAAAACAAAAGGAAAATGAAAAGCAAAATAGAAACGGAAGAAAAAAACAAGAAAAATAAGAAAAGAAAATATGGAGAGGAGAAGAGTTACCTTTACACCGTAGCCACTGAATGAAAAAGGAGTACTTTAAGACTTCACTGAATGGAGATATAAAAAAATAGTTGAAGGGAAAAGGAGATGGAAAAAGCAGGCTCAACATGGGTGTATAAAAAGTTAGGAATTCTGTACATGCAATCTGAAATGGATAATCAAACCAGGAGAGGAATGAGCAACACATCATGACTAAAAAAAAAGAAGAAGAAGAAGAAGTCGTAAGATGAGAAGATGGAGGGCTTTAATACATGCAAGGTTCGTCATCTGTATGGGAAGAAAATCAAAATTGAGGGAATGAAAATCGAAGATTCAATATGGCTTGATCAACGGAAGACTTCCAATTTAAAGATATGTAGAAAAAGTAAATTGATGAATGAGGAATTTTTGATTTTGAAAAGGAATTAAATCAAAATCAAATAAGGAACTATTGATTAATGGTAATAATTGGTCCATGTTGACAAGAGAAAGAAAATGAAGAAAAGTTTAGAATATGCACGACATGGTAGCGGCAATCAAGTGTTAAAATGGAATCAAATGATTTAATATGGGAGTAAATCAAGCCAATCCAAAATCAAATCAAGTCCAAAAGAGGAAGAAAAATCAAAGATTAATGGCATCAAATTTGGAAGGTGAATGGGTCAGTGATGGAACAAATCTAGGAAACCACGTTAGGATAAATCAAATGGAAGGAGGCAAAACTGAGCAGAGACGGTCCCGGTTCGTGGCAATGAGTCAACTCAATTACTACACGGCAAATACCAGACTAAGAAACTACATTTTGGGAAAATTAGTCAAAACCCCCCTAATCTAGAAAATAATACTCGCATCTTTTACTTGGCAACCACTTGAAAATATATTTTTCTTTTACTCTTATCTTCGAAGGATCCAAAGAAAAAGAGTGAGAAACAATTGAGGGGACATGGGTAAAAACCCACTTAATATACTTAATTACCAGATGTAACGAAAACGTTACAATCACCATTTATGAAGAACATTATAAAGACGTTGTTCTCTCATCATCAGTCATTCTATAAATAGTTGCCGTAGACAACATGTTGAGGTATGTTCTACTCTCCACACATACAAATACTCTGCTAAAATCTATCCCGGGGAGCATCCCGACTTCTTCTTATTCCGTGTTTTCAGGTTTTAAGGTGGCGTTCATATTTTCCGAGAGTTCGAGTTCTTATCATTATTGTTGTTTATTTTCCAAGGTAACAACAATATTTTTTTACAATATATATACATGTACATATACATATATATCTGATGTGTAGTTTAAATTGTATAAATTTTAATATTAATTCCCTGTGTTTGTGTGTTTATTTGCACTATCTTAAGTATTTTATTATCTTTTGCTATCTAGACAGTAATCTTGGCCTTGTGATGAATTTTGGACAGTTTTATGGTGAAACGTGCGAGATATATGGAAAGGAGCTGAAGGGATAGATTGAAACAGATTAGCGAGCCCACGCTTAACTTGAAGAACCTAAAGCCTGGAATTTTGAATTTTAATTTTTAAAGCCAGAGTTTTAAGGAGACTAAAGACCCATTCAGCTGATATCTTGGGGCCTTTAAGCTGACTGTTGGCAAGTGTTTTTGGAGGAGAAGAAATAGGTTTCTAGGTTACAAATAGAGGAGAGTTACATTTTAAAAGGGGGGATTAGAAAGACTTAGGTTTATTATTAATTCTCTCTTCTGTTTTAAGCAGCCAAGAACGTTTTGTGATTGGG